>OMKR01105216.1:0-12154 GCA_900302355.1 Cyttopsis rosea | reverse complement strand
CCACCCCCCCAACGCCTGTTCTGGCACTATGTAACTTTGGTGTTCGGGTACGAAACCGTGGGAAAAGTGTGTTACGCTTTACGTTACGCGTGCCAAACTTCGTGCCAAACTGTAGGGACACCAAATTCCAACAGTTACATAATGCTGCTTTAAGCCAGAAATTGGTAATGTGAGATTCCTTTGCATGTGCCTCAAAAGTAGGGAGTGCCAGTTCCAAAGCCATATAGTTGGTGAGCAAGCTAGCTAGCTTTTATGAACAGTACATGAACAGTTATAAACATGCTGAACTAGACTGAGCTAAAATGACAGCTTCTACTCTCCTTCAATAGAGCCAAAGCCACTGTGCTATTAGTTAGTGCCACAAATCTGCGCGGCAAGGTTTGCCAATGTTAAACTGTACACATCAGCATTGAAGCGACTTTACTTCACTTGTGACAATTACAATTAAATTAATCGTATTTGGTGTGAAATATGTCACGAATGCTCGCGTGATCAGGGTAGGGCTCGAGACATAATAAATAAATAACGTGTGCATCTTATACCTGCACATGGGAGTGGGTTGTATGAGTGTGCTTCAGGGGTGCTGGGTCACCTCACACTCTCTGGGACTGGTTTGTTCTCCTCTGGGTCATGCGTGGGTGTTGCTCCACAGGCTCTCAGCTTCTCTGTGGGTTGGGGCCGTCTTCTGTGGCTGCGGGGCATGGTGCTCGCGGCTTTCTTGCGGTCGTGGAGTGTCTACACAACTGCGGAACTTATGGGTGGCTGCGAGGCCTTTTCCGCTGTTTGGAGGCGCTACGATATAGTTCTGACATTGTTCACCAGAACTAATTGGGACAAGTCCTTCGCACTCACCGGTAGACATATACACACACACACACACAGGTGGACTCATCACAGGCACAACACACACCAACAGCACCGAATACACCCCCGAACACCCTCCTGTTACATCCTCCTTTTCTCTCCTTTATTGCCTTCCTGCTAACACAGGAAGAGGCCACGTGCTCAATTGCTATTCCAATTTCCAATACATATTGTAGCGGACATCATGCATCACCACAGAGCTCTTGTGTTCAGAGATTCATCGGGTCACCCACGAGGGCCCTCACACTGACTTGTACACTTTGTACTAATCACATCAACCACAGTTGGTGATCATGTTGTTGATGTTGAAGTATGGGTTCTTTCTTTAATTTCTTTAATTACTTTCACTCTTAATTCACAGATTAGGTTTAAAGAAGTTAGTTAGTTTCCCTCTTCAGTTACGACCCCATGTATTCACTCCAATCTCATCAGAGTATCTACTTTACGTAATTCCTTTTCTATGTTTGTTTATGATTTTTATTTCTTATTAATCTCATTTATTCTAAGGTTTTGTTTATTGCCGATAATTTTGGGTCTGTGGGTATTTTGAGTCCGAAATGAATCCCTGATTTCAGAACTTTCACCTAGATTTGAGAGACTGATAATTACAATTAATTTGGTTTAGTTTACCCTTTCCAGCTTGGAGTTTCAAGCTGGTGGTGCCCTGTCGAGTTGATTGATAAATATTAATGAGTGCGATTTATAATTGTAACATGTAAACGCTACAATATTGTAGTCTGATGTTTCTATGTTTATGTTTTTCCATGTACATGTTGTTGTTTGTGTCTATGTTTATTTGTCTCACCCATTGTGATTCTCCCCCTCCTGGAGAAGTAATGATGATTAGTTGTTTATAGATCAAAACATGGTCTTGTATAACAAACAGCTGAGCTCTTGTCATCCCACAGGACAGAGTTATTGCAGCAGTATTTGTTGATTAAAGAATGAATAAAGAGCGGCATTGCAGGTCGGGAATTTTACCTCCACTTGCAGATCAACTCTATCCTAGATGCAACGACATACAAATACTCTGTTGTATGCCAAGCATGCGGACGGCACACACAAAAAAAGAAGAGTCAATGTAGGAGTTCAGCTGGCGATGAAAGGTTCTACGCTTTTTTATGTCTGGAAGGAACCATTTTAATTGTCAAATTGTTTATATTGGTGGAATGCAAAGTGTAAATCAGTCACATTCAGTATGAATTATGCTTCAACCTTTTTTGGCTTGATATTAGTCCTCAGTCATTATTTTCTCTCTCGTTCGCCCTCTCTTTTCCGGGAGTGACTCCAGACTCCTGAATCATCTAAAACGGGTCATTGTTTTAGCCCAAGGACCCCTTGGTGGATATAAAAACAGAACAGGGACCCCCTAGATTTTTTTAAATAAAATGTTGTTGCATTTTATGCCTGGGCTATAATAACATATTCATAATGCCTTATTAACCTATTTATATACTTAGTTATGATGCTTACAGTTCCTGTGTGTTTTTATTTTAGATTCAGATTTATTTCCTTTTTGTTTTTGTTTTAATAAATAGAATAAAGGTTTCATAAATCTGAATTAGGGTTTGAAATGCTGTTTAGGCTTATTATAATCTAGTCCAGGTTTGACTACTATAAGTACCATAGTATTTTATCTAGACCTGGTCTTAAGTGGTCTGTAGAAAAAAAAAATTTAATCTACCTTTTCTCTGTTTTCATGAATAATAATAATAATGGATTACAGTTATATAGCACTTTATCTAGATACCCAAAGCACTTTTATGCACCAGAACGCTCACCACACATCAGTTTGAGGTTGAGGTGGATGATGTTCTGCAAGTTACACTGTACACATAATATAAAGTTTTCATGAATCTTAAATAGAGTTTTACATGCTGTTTAATATCAATACAGTAATACAAACCATGTGTTTTCAGGTTCAGCCATGCACTAGTTATGTCTGAAAAATCTGATTTTTGAACGCACCATAACGTCAGAAGCTCCGAATCGGCTGGCTCTTAGCTGATTACTGAAATTTAAAAAAACACTGCTGTTCTAGTGTTAATGGTTGGAGTTTACAAAATATAATGTTTTGTCTAAATACATTGAAAACATTTTCACAGAAAGTATTTTGACATAAAAAAAAATTGGCAGACAACCACTGATCTAAAAGCAGCGGGTTCACTGCGCATTCCATCTTTGACGTCAACTGTCACTAGCCGAAGTTTTGAAGCTAGCTGTTAGCTTCCACTATCACCAGAAACTAGAGATTGGGGCCTAGCATGACATGCTACCTCACTGCGGGCGTAACCTAGCTCCAAAATCGGCGATATTTCTTGACAAAAGTAAATGGGCTTGACAATATTCCAACGAGTCCCCTGACCTCTCACATCAAGATATCTGGATGAAACTGGGCTCATTAGAACCGCAAGAGCCTCCGTTTCACAGCCATACCAGAGGTAAATAACTACAGAGTCTAAGTTAGCTTCAGGCCGCTAGAGTGCACCAGTACTCCATGCAGATGAAAATATTATGTTTGTCTTTTCTTCTTTTCCATATTTCTGCACACTGTGGTACCTAAACGGTCATGGAATTGTATAATTGACTCTTGTGAATCCAAAGAGCCCAATTGCATTCATGTGGGATGAAATATGGCCTCATAGTAACCATTTCAATCTGATGACATTTTATTTACTTGACATTGCTGTATAAAATGATCGAGACCTCTAGGATAATCACAGCCTCATGAAACTCTAGACCCAGAATCTAGAGCACCCAGACCATTCAGAAATGCTTGTCATGCAATCATTGAAATGGTCTAATTTTATTATTGTTTTTGAGGTTTGATGAATCAGTTATTGAGGCTGCATCACAGCATTAAGTGTTTTTCATGAGGTCTTCAGGTGGTCTTTTGGGGGGATTTTTGACCCTTTTCCCCCATTCCCGAATAGTGAAAGTGTACCAAAGCTGTATAATTAATTATATCAACCCAGAACGTGCCGCAACTAATCAAAACATAATTGAGCATGGGAATGACCGTCATTAGGCATAAGTATAATGTTTAAAGCCCCTTTACATGCATCAGGCGAAATAAAAAAATATGTTTATTACTTTTTAATTGGTAGAAAAGATTGACATACAGTGTTAAGCTGCATCTCAAATTATTCCTTAGGGTCTGAGCTTTCTGAAGGTATAAGGCACTTGTATGTGGCACCAACTGCTGACCCATGCCACCCCCCCAAACTCCAACCTCCACCTCATTCGGAACCCAAGAAATGGGCCTGGAGCTTAAGAGGTTAAGGTATCCACCAAAATAAACCAGTACCAAGTAGTATCACAACTGCTCCAGCTCAACTCAAACAATACCTGCATTCAATCCTGTTCAATTCACTCCAATGTAATCATTCCTTCTGTACTGGCTATTTGTTTAAAATTATACTGCCCAAATACTTCATTGTACAGTTTTGTACAGTTATTTAATAAAAATTTCACTAATTTGAGCACTTTCAAAATGTATTCGTGTAAAAAATAATTTGGATCGGGAGGAGTTGGTGGCATTTTACGCAAATGAATGCTTCCATTCACATGATGGGTATCGAATGAAATAGAAAAAAAAGGTATCGAATGAAGTACTCTACTGGTATTGGTATCACTTTAAGGGTACTGGTATTGGTATCGTAACTTTTTAAATAATTCCCAGCTCTACTGACTACTAATAAAGCGTTAGCGAGTCTTGCATCACTAAGTTCCACCGTCAAATCACGGCCAGGTGGCTGCTCTCTGATCTTAAGATAGATTTGAAGGTTTTTAATGGAGCCATCTGCCTCACATGGTATACAACATGATATACAGGCATCTTGCATATGATCTTCAAACAAATGTTTTTGTCTAAAGTATATATAATTATAATTGTGACCAAAATGAATTAATTTAAATGTCAGTGATTGTTCTTGTCATCTAACCATCTATTGTCAATTAATTCCAATGTATTTATGAAGTGATTAGAATGAGGAGAAACAACATTTTACATTTGGGACGGTAAACAGTTAAAATAGTTTTTTAGGGTGGTTCTGGGACAATGTTTGGGGGCGGGGGGTGCAGTAGGAAAGAAGTGTTGAAAGGGGACAACCAAAACTAATCTGAAATCAGTAAATGCTATGTTTACTACTCTTGAGAAAGATGCACTCCAACAATGGAGGGATGGTTAGATGTCCAAAGCTACTTCTCACATCTCCTCAGTACCTGGGACAACATGTGAAAATGACACCATAAATTATAGCTGTAACCTTTGCGTGTTACATTTTATTGGCTGCTCTCTGCTCTGTTTTTGCTCATAGTTTGCCGAGTGGTGTTTGGACTATGGGACTCATGGCTGCCGCATCCCTGACAGACCCTACTCTCTCTTTGAAGGTACAGATATTTATTCAACCTTTAAGCAAAACTGCTTCATTGCTGTAACAAGTAGCCCTCTAATTTTTAACCCTGCTGTGAAAATGAAGTCTGC
Organism: Cyttopsis rosea; assembly: GCA_900302355.1. Taxonomy (NCBI): domain Eukaryota; kingdom Metazoa; phylum Chordata; class Actinopteri; order Zeiformes; family Parazenidae; genus Cyttopsis; species Cyttopsis rosea. Next base: position 6,804 of record OMKR01105216.1, on the reverse strand, counting down.
TACCGCTTGTGAGATCCATTAAGGGCTATTTGATCTGCAAGAGTGCCTATGATTTGATGTCAAGTTTATTTATATAGCCCTTAATCACAATACAGTCTCAAAGGGCTTCACAAACCCACATTTCACATAGGAATCAACGGCATCCCCTAGTCTAACCCCATCCGGGTACAGATAAACTCCCAGAAAAAAAAGGAAGAAACCCTGAGAAGGGGCCACAGAAGGACGAATACCACCTTCCAAGATGACCAGGCGGCAGTGGATGCAACATTAATAATATAATATGACAAATCATAGGTTATTGTATTTCTATACTATGCAATGTTAAAGCTAGACAGTATGAGAGTCTATTTGCTGGTGCAGAGCACTGCAGGTAGACGCCTCCAGGGAAGTGGTCCTCAACAGGTCTGATCCAGGTTGATCTGAGCAGTATCCTCCACATTGGAATGGGTCACGACCAATCTACCCTGGCTCCATGACCACAGCAACAGCCTCCTTACGCTCGCAAGAGACTGACCCCGCTTCAGAGCAAGCGACGGGGGGAGGAGAGAGAGGTAGAACACAGTGGGTTAATATCCAGATGTCATGTACTAGTGCTAAGGGGTGAAGGCAGGGTGAGAGGCAAGTTAACAGGATGGGTGTGGTTAACCAATTGCAAGACTGTAAAAATGAGTCTTGTCTTGATTTTCAACAGAAGTAGCAGCTCTGATTTGCGCAGATAGGGCGTTCCAGAGTAGTGGGTCCCGGAGTGATATTGCTCTGGAGCCTGCAGACTTCTTTTTAACTCTGGGATGACCAGCATGTTGTGAGCATTAGGCTTGAGATGGTACATAAGGTACCAGTAAGATAGGAAGGTGCTAGGCCGTGTAGTATTTTATAGGCAAGTAGTAAGGATGTGAAAATGTGTCGATTAATCGACCGATGGGTGCTCTGTGTCAACAGTAAAAAGTAAACTCGAAAACCTTTTATTTTACGTTCTAAAAACTTCGAACTCAAAATGTTCAAAATAAAATAAAAAACAAACTGTACTGTTTTCCACTCTGCTCCCGAAAGTGGAGTGGAAGAGTGTGCGTGTGCGCTGCCCTGTGTGCGGGGCTATCAGAGATTTCTTTTTGTGCCCATACAAGAAAAAAAGATTGGTTGCATTGCCGATCTCCATTCCCCGCTCCGCTGCACGGTCCGCATTCCGCAGTGCGTCCAAACCAAACCAATAATGTTTGAGTGTGTTTTTATTGTAGACGTATTTACGTATTTATTATAATTGAATGAAACAAAAAAAAAGCCTTGTGCATAACTGTGCTAATAGGGAACACTTTCTCAGCCACTCTTACCACTCCCACATCCCGCAACTAATCGACAAATGCCAGCAAAAAAATTGTGTCGTTCACATCCCTAATAAGTAGCAATACCTTAAAGTCCCATCTGACATAAACCAGGAGCCAGTGCAAGGTGGCCAGTATAGGGGTAATATTGTCAAACTTTCTTGTCCTAGTCAAGATTCTTGCTGCAGTGTTTTGCACTAACTGGAAGCTTTTTGTACTAGACAATGGACGACCAGAGAGCAACACATTACAATAATCTAAGCAGGATGTTACAAATAAATGGACTATGGTTTCCACATCACTCATAGAATGGTCCGTATCTTAGCAATATTGCGAAGATGAAAATATGCATTTATGGTAATGTTCTTAACCTCTTTAGCGCATCGATTGCATCAACAGCATTTTCATGGATATTATCATGAGGTCTTTTTACAAGACATCCATTGTTTAATTTCAGCAAGACACACCTCTAGAGTGCGACAATTGCGCAGGTTAGTTAGTTCTACGGGCATGTATAGTTGGCCATCATCTGCATAACAATGAAAGCTAATGTCATATTTGCGTATATATCCAAGGGGCAACATGTAGATACTAAACAACAAAGGGCCAAGCATCGATCCCACAAATAACATTACAATACTCAGAGGTCACATTGCCATGAATTACATGCCGTGTCCTCTCTGAAAGATAAGATCTAAGTTCATATATTTAGGCAGAAGAATGCAAAGTGTGATGACTCCCGAGTCATTTAAAAGATTTGTTTGCTACGAACGAATCGCTGCAAGTTGTGCAGCCGTACCTAGCTGGATAAGTTTAGTTTCTCTGTCCGCAGCTCCCACAGACTTAACCAAACCAAAGAAGAAAGAGAGAAAGTCTGTTTAAGAATGACCTGGAAACGGGGTTTACGGTGATGTATTTCTTCGCTTTGAGGATTTCTCCAGACGGGGAGAAAAGCACCGGACGCGATTAAAGTGGCGATGCGGCACCAGTTCCTATTCGTGCATGCTTTGAATTACGCTTCGCAGGATAATTATCTGCCGAGTTGAATTCTCAAGGAGGCAGAGCATTAAATTTGCAAAATAAAAGGACTAAAGTTGCACAAAAAAACTGCCCAAAAAAACAACTGCCGATATATTCGTCCAATCACCCAAGCTTAGTCCAGACTGTCAAATGCTTTTTGGAAGGCGATGAATGTGAGGTTGAGAGATGTGTTCCGTTCTAGGGTCTGTTCTATAATGATGCGATGGGTGGCAATGTGGTCAGTGCTTGATTTGTCCTGTCTGAAACCTAAACCAGGAAAGTGCCAAACCTCTATTGCCAATGCACATGTCAACGCGATCTAGCAGTAGGTTATGATCAACATTATCGGGTCGAGTGAGGTCAAGTAATGGTACGTACTACTGATGAGGATGTCGGTGTCCATTGCTAATAAAAGATCATGAACCACTTTTGTGAGGGCCGTCTCAGTAGAGTGGAGTGCTCTGAATCCGGACTGAAATAATTCAAATAGAGGACATGTCACTAGAGGACATGTGATCAGTAATCTGTTGTGCTACGATTATTTCAAGAATTTTGGAGATGAAGGTGGGATTTGAGACTGGCCTATAGTTGCTAAGCCTCTCAGGGTCAAAGTTGGGGTTTTTTAAGTAAGGGTCTAATCAAGGCTGTCTTAAAAGCCATAGGTACAGTGCCAGAGGAGAGAGATGAGTTAATAATGTTAAGAATTGAGGGTACTAAAATTGGAAACAGCTCTTTAACGAGCTTTTCCAGGGAGTGGGTCAAGTAAGCATGGTGTCTGTTTTACTACACTTACCAACTGTGATAGTTTCAAGAGAATCTCTGAGACTCTGCTATAACTGACGGACACGTCCCTCTAGCAGAGACAACTTCTCAAGGAGCAGGGTGCACGAGTCCATACTCACCACTATGTTGGAGCAACACGCTGCGTGTCTGTTTATTTGTAGCTTTGTAGCCGCTTAGCTGCTAACCACTGTAGCTCGTAGCCAGTGTAGCTTGTAGCCGGTGTAGTCTAAGGTTCCCAGAGCCTCGCCAACACACTCACGGGAGCCAAATCCAAGAGATGCAGAAAAGAAAAAAGACTAGCAGATAACAGTGGATTGACGGCCTGTAGTCGAGCAGGCCTGCCCACAGAAATGGCGACCCTCCCCAAATCTGCTTTTTAGTCTTGCTTTTACATGATCATGATTACTGCTGGCCTCCATGAGCCCACCAGAAAGCTTTCCCTTTTTTCCCCACCTTTAGGGTTGCCGCAGTTATCGGTGTTACCGGTGTTACACGGTGTTCGAGCATACACGGATTACATTACTAGCTCACCGCCCCATTGTCGTTTTGGTAAAAAATAAAATAACAGAAATAAATAAATAATCGCTCCTCAATCGCTCCCTCTCCAATTTGCACCCGTACGAAGTGTATGTTTACGTTTTTTGTTTCTTACAAGTAAGAAACTCAGAAAATAAATCTAAAATAAATACACTATGAGCGTCTCTCTGCATCTCTTCTTCTCACCAAGTTACCATTCGCTGTAGCACTAGCTCTGTCCCATCTCCCCCATGTGACGCCACGTTCAAGTTCGCGGGCAATGTTGGATTTTTCGGTGGCCATGGCTAATTGCATTACAAAAATGAGTCCTGTAATTCTTAAATCGAATTGCTACATAATTTCCCTGTACATTAATTCACTGGGTATGCAAACCTGCAAGTTGCCCTTTAAGCTAGACCCAATAAGTTCTTTATCTGTGCAAAAGTCCACATTGGTCGGAAGCGAGTCTGGTGCTTTTCTGTTGCTTCCGTTCCGTTGCTTGTGAGCACGCCCGTACTGTGACAGTTGAAGACAAAGAAACATTGGCGACATAAGAAATGAGTTGCGTTTTCAGAGCCGTTCATCGTGTTGTTTTTGTGTAATGGATTGTGAGGGACCGAGCCATCAGATATAGGAGTCACAGGTAGATTTGGGCAAAAATTAGGATTTATTGATTAAAACTATATAAACAACTTAAGATGGGTTGCAAAATACACTTACAAATCAACTAAAGTAGGATCAAACTAAAAATTAGGTCAAAAGAACTTACAGTAAAGACAACACGACACACCAAACGGACCTAACCAAATGAAACTGGGAACCGAGCAGAGCCAAACCAAAAAGGACACAAGAGGGGTGATAGAGGGTGAAATATTATGAAACTGAACTAAAATAATTGACGTATCACATCTTTACATAAATGCTAACTAAATACAAAAACCATTAATCTATGAAAAGGATTATTGTTAAAGCAAATGAAAAATGAAACACATCTTCTACATCTAAGGTAGAAAAGAATGGATTACTCCGCAGCTCGTTAAGGCCCACATTACCACTGCAGCTGTGGAGCTCTTGTCCTTTCTCAGCAGGCAAGATGGCTCCCGACAGCAGTGGTAACATTGCAAATATATACATTACAGTGTTAAAACTAAAATCCCATCAATAAAATATGTGTGTTATATGAAACAAAACATGTGTCATTATTACATGTTTTTAACTATGTATGTACATTATGAATGTAGTGTAAAAAGATAAGTAATTGCAAAAATAGGGAAAATATAAAGCCTGTTTAAAACTTAAATTATGTGGGCGTGGGAGCGTCCATCACATGGAGGGATGGTTGGGTCCAGGACTTTCCATCCACTGATCCTCTCTCCCATTGCTTTTCCCTCTTTCTTTCTTTTGTTGTTAGGTATGGCAGGAGCTATCCACTACCTGTCAGAGATGGCCATGCCGGAAGCTTCCCGTTTCCCAGCCTTTGAACTTTGACTTGCCTCCCACCAGCCTGAAGCTCTGGGGTTGATGGGGAGGACTGAGGGGAGGGACTGAGAAAAGGTATTGCTTTCAACTGCGGTTTGCTGGTGGAAGCAGATGGTAAAGAGGTTTGGCCCTAGAGCAGGAAGTCCTGTTTTGGTGATTCGGCGGTGGTTTGGTGAGTTGAGTTCAACAGCGGATTTGGTTTCAATTGGAAGTGGGAGGTCCAAGTTTTAGGACAAAATCCGGTCTGGCCTGTTTGCTGATCCAGCAGGATTTCCAGGATTTCTCGTCACTCAATGCCAGTGGGCTCATGGTTCGGTATGTACCAGGGTAACAGTACAGTTTAGGTATCTTTATATTTAAGAAAGAAATGTAAAAAAAAATGAGAAACGTTTTGTTTGGTTGTTATAGTAGTAGTCTGCCATAAATACAACCCCTGGTAAAAGTTATGGAATCAGCACACTTAGAAGATGTTCATTCAGCTTTTTTACTTCATAGCAAATAAACAAATCACAGATCTGACACAAAACAAATTTTGTTTGATAGCTGAACATTCTGGCTTCATGAAACATACCTCAAATAAATTAAATGCATTTATTTTAACTAATAGGATATTATTTTCTAGATCAAGTAGAGGAAAGAAATGTTGAGGAAAAAATTATGGAATCACTTTGTAATTTGTATTTCTAAAACAAATACCAGCACAAGTCTGAATATGCTAATTAGTCTGCAGTTAAAAGGGGGTGTTTGCAGACCTGGCTAATTGAAGGGAAACATGGCTGCAAGAAGAGAGCTGTCAATTGAAACAATGGAAAGGATTATCAAACAAGAAGCAAATCTAACACGGAGTATGGCAAAAGATGTTGGTTGTTCCCAGTCAGCTGTGTCTAAAATTTGTAGTATAAACAGTAGAAGTATAAACAAAATGGGATGGTTATCAAAGGAAAACATACAGTCAGACCATGGAAGACGTCAAAGCGTCAGGATAGAAAACTCAAAGCAATATGCCTTGAAAATAGAAAATGCACAACAAAACAAATGAAAAACAAACGGGCGGAAACAGGAGTCAATGTTTGTGACAGAACTGTAAGAAATCGGCTGAATGAAATGGGATTTACATACAGAAAAGCCAAACGAAAACCAGCACTAACACCTAAACAGAAGAAAACAAGGTTGCAGTGGGCTAAAGAGAAGAAATCATGAAGTGTGGATGATTGGATGAAAGTGACATTCAGTGATGAATCATGAATCTGCATTGGCCAAGGCGATGATGCTGGAACTTTTGTCTTTTATGATATGGGGTTGCGTGTCAGGTAAAGGACCAGTGGAAATGGCAATCATTACCTCAACAGTCAATGCACAGGTGTACATTGACATTTTGGACACTTTTCTCATTCCATCAATAGAAAATAGGTTTTAGGTCTTTAGGAAAGGCATATCAACTCAATGACATGGCCAAGAAACAGTCCAGATCTTAATCCGATGGAAAATTTATGGTGGAATTAAAAGAAAATGGGCCATGGCAAGGCTTCATCCTGCAAAGCTGATCTGTCAAGCGCTATTCGAGAAAGTTGGAACCAGCTTGATGGAGAATATTGTTTTTCATTAGTGCAGTCCATGCCTCGAAGAATTCAGGCCGTCATAAAAGCCTGAGGAGGAGCAACAAAGTACTGATTGTGATTTTTTTTTT
>OMKR01105215.1:0-12805 GCA_900302355.1 Cyttopsis rosea | reverse complement strand
CATCCTAGATCAGTGAGGGTGATAGTTTAAAAGACGTTGACATGCACCTATACGAGTAAGCTGCTTGCCATTACATCAGTAGATTTTGCAGGAGACTTTCCCTTCTTTTTGTCACTGCATATCAGTAAGTTAGAGGCTTTCTTGTCCATTTTGAGAGTAAGTGACTGCTTACAGTTGAGAAGCCAACTTTTTCGTATCACAAACTCTACACTCAAGGTCACGATTCAGTAGGTAATATTTCGAGGTCTGCCCGCCGCCATTGTAGCCCTGTATTGAATGCGATTTCCCATTTCATTTTAATCCTCTGTGGTCCATCGTGTCTTTAAAAAGTTACTTTAACACTCCCCAGAAGTAAGTTTGTGGCTCACAAGGCGAGACTCTGCCCTGCACTATATGTTGTCATTCACATTTCATATTTAAGATGCACCGGAACATTAAACCGTTGTTCCCAAGGACACCGTTGTGGTAGCAAAATGTTTTTGAATTAAATTAAACTTTGAGGAATGTAGGCGTTGAGTGTTCCCATGTCCGAGACTGAACCTGATTTTTATTCAGTGTGTAGAATTTAGCGGCATGTAGCGGTGAGGTTGCAGATAGCAACCAACTTAACTACTTTAAACTACTTTCTCTATAAAAGATAGTGTTTCTGGTTTAGCCGCCATGTGCACACGAACCAGGGCTGGTGGATTTTTTTACATGGGGAAAATCTGTCATGCAAGAAGCGCCAAATCAAACACGCATCGAGTATTTGAGCAGGTTCACAAAGTCTAAACACAAAGTATAAACACCTCCCCCCCACCCCCTCAGTTGTTTGATCTAGTAACAAGGACATTTTCTTTTCCTCCCTTCTGTCTCCCAGGTTCCCCTCAGCTGGGCAAGACTTCGGCGGATTGCGTTCTTTCAGGTGGCCAGCGCCGGGAGCTGGATGAGCCCGACAGTATGAGGAAGAACGACATCTACCTACCCATCCCTGGCGAGGAGAACCAGGGTGTAGAACGCGACAACCAGTACGAGACTATTGTAAGTCTTACTTGTCTTCATCTTTTTGTGAATCATTGATTGTATGATTTTCTGTATTTTGAATACTTTCACAGAAGACGTACTGGAAGGAAGCACTCACCGAATATTTCCAACTCGCAATAGCCTTTCTGATAAAACTCAACACAACACAACCCTAAAATAGCATCACCCTACAGTATATACATATTTCTATTCACCTATTTTTGGTGGACGGTAAAATATCATTGTATGCAAAAACTGCACAGTACGCTGACAAGTGTATCCCACCATGCGCTGGGAGTACAAAATCTCAAAATTATATATAATATCAAAAACACGCGTATATTGCTAGACCGATTTGGTAATATTTATGGTAAATATTACCATGCGCAGAAAATATTACAGCATTAAGTTACATTAGAATACTACATATCAATTTTCGTAATAAAATATTACCTTTTTAAACTTATACAAAATAACTTGGCATGCAACTACAACTCATGAATCGCCTAAACTATGTCATTGTGTCATTGTGTGTTTTATTTTGATATATTCCATGAAAACATTCCAATTATTGGTATAAATATTGATAACCATTTTCACGATAATGCTGTTTATTTCAGACTTAAACTTTTTCATAAACTTCTCAGAATAAATGTTCTGAACCCTAATTACCTTGAACAGCTTTTTCATAATTGTAGGATGCCTTTTCACAAACTTCAATCAAAGGTACAATTGATCGTGTGCCATAGTCGCAGTTCATAACGGACATCAGAAGAAGTATACAACATCACAAGGTGCTTCATTTCGAGAAATCTGGTCCTCCGTTAAAATAAATAACTCCCTGATATGGCAAAACACCTTACGCATAACATCGCCTATGCATCAGGCTGTTGTTTTAAACAAGCATACAAGTAGATTGCAGCGTCGCAATGGATAACCAAGTACATCACCGGCTTCTCACGCCTCGCTACCTTTGCGTTAGGTATTGATTTTGGCTTTGCATTGGAAGTGGAGGTAGCAATCGATGCAAGACTAATGTAGTGTAGATGAGAAAGGATGTTGAGCATACGAACAGAGCGATAGAGACTTGCTCGTAAAATACTCGATTTTGCATCTCCAACTTGACAATTTCAAATCTGATTTATATTTTTATTTTTTACCGCTCTGGATTATCACACTGTATTGTCTTTGATTGTATTTTCAGCCCTATATCTCTCATTTGAACCGTAGTCGCTAAATAAGCTAATTGTACTTTTGCGTTGCAGCTTTTATCATCTGTAAAATCTGGGGCTAGCTTTGCGCCAAGACGTACAGATTTAACCTTTTTTGATGTGTTTTGTTTTGTTTTGAAATGGTTCCATACTGCTGATGTGTTTTCTGTTGGAACTAGCAATCATTCACATTACTGTATATTTTGCTAACCGGTGGAGGAGAGCGACAAAATACTGCATCGCATATTTGGTCAAAATATTTGAATACTATTTCTGATGGATGAACACATGGATTGTCCCATAAAGAAAAATATACCTACATCATGTCCACATTAAATTGGCTGACCTCTGGTTGGCTGATGCTGCTTGGATCTACCAACACAACCTGTTGCTGAGCTACAAGGAGCGTAACCCGAGAACAACCCAGAAGTTACTATATTTATTCCTGCCAACCCTGTTTGACCGAGTGGAAATGTTATCAATAATATGTACGCTGCCAGGTTGTGTCAAACCGGATCTCGGAGAGGCTCAAAGGAGTCTGTCTGGTGTACCACAGATGGGTGTGAGTGTGTGCATGTGGGTGGATGGTCTTGTGTACAGTATGTAGGGGTGGTGAAGTGGGTTTTCATGAGCCCAAACTTAAGGAGAATCTCATTTCCTGGTTGTTGGTGAGAATAGCGTTCCTATTGGTGGACGATATACGCTTAACCACATCCTCATGTGCCCTCTTGAGGAAAAAACCCCCCCAAATTTTGAACTTTTAGCCATGACTACTTCCTGAGAGGGCTGAAAATAAAGATCACGCAGGAAGTGTGTGTGTGTGTGTGTGTTTGTGTGTGTGGGCACACAACTCCACAAAACACAATCCTAATTTGATGGTATTTATTGGCAGGTGGATCAATTAATTGGCCTCTTAAACGATTCCCTGTCTTACCCATACAAGATTTATTTGTCTTCTTGTTCATTTCAACCTGAACCACAACAAAATGCTATTTTGCAAAACATGTGATTTTTATAAATTTACGAACAAATATAGAACTTCTGTCATTTGCCTTTACTTAGCAGAGTGAATTCATGTATAGTTGATAGGATTTGTACATTGACATAAATTCAACAAAAGTGTAACCGTAAGCGCAAGTTCACAGACTCGCACACAACGCCACAAAACACATTCCTAATTTGATAGTATTTATTGACAGGCGGATTTCCCTGTCTCTATTCCCCGTACAACACATTTGGTGTCGGGTTGGACACTTAATGAAAGATTCATTTTTCTTGTCAAGTTTATTGTCCGTGAAGTATTGACAATTTAATTTCAACCCGGACCACAACAAAACTCTATTTTGCAAAACTTGCAAACATATTTTTTTAAGTTTACAAACAAATATAGAACTTCTGTAACTCTGCTTCACTGAAAGGAGCACAACACGTCCCAGACTTCAGTTGTGTTGCAGTATTGGTGTTACTATGAGAAAGGCCAGTTGCGCCCAAACCTAGATTGAACTCACCTGCTAGCACCGCAGTGGGGCTGGCTCTAGGGTTCTCTCTGTGCAGGTCAGTGAAGTCAACCACCATTCACACGGTCCACGCATACACCCACACGCAAACACAAAGCTATTCTCACACCCAAACATCGGCTTCAGCTATTTGTGTCCCCTTTTGGACCTTTTTCAGTGCTGTTTGGGTAAAAGCTTCTCAAGTAGCGCAGCTTCTCAAGCAACCACTTGGTGCAAATATTAGCTTTTGGATTTTCATTGAACATTGACTTATTACTGCACAGGTAGCAGGTTAACCCTTTCATGCTAAATTCATGGCATGTCCCTGTTATTTGTGACAGCTCAATCAAATGTTTATCTGATCCTTTTATGAGCGTGTGTGTGTGAAAAGATCTGCTCAATCCAAATATTAGTTGATAATATTTACACGGATAGTTAAATTGGGGAACGTTGTTGATCCAAACTTACCGCTCAACCAAACCAGCTTTTCTTCACCAGATGAAAAGAATAAAAAATATTAAGGTCATATCCCTTTGTGCAAAGCACAATTGTATTATTGCTCCACATTAAAGGATACGCTATTTTTCAACCGAGGCCTTATTAAAATGTAGGTTCCCATAATTAATGTTTTAATTATTTCCAGCACAACCTTGCTATTGATACATTTACCATCTGCTAGCTTTCACTGTGCTTTAATGCAGTCCAACGGGGCAAACCTTTAAGCCTTAAAAATCTAAATCTTTTATTATTAGTGCTGGACCGCTAATTGTTTAACCCCTTTTGTTAACCCCTATTGTTTTTGTTAGGATTTTTTTTTCTGGACACTATCACACATCACTGTAATGTGATAATGTCCGGTTCTCAGAAACCATCGAAGCCACGGACACAAATGAATATTACTCGTATTCTGAGCTGTCCACACATGCCGTGGGCCAAGTTTGATCACATTATATCCGTAGGCGTTATCAGTGAAAAACGGCAGACGTACTGGAACTAGATGATTAAAGGTGCCGGAAGTTGTGAAGTGGGACCCTTTATGACATCATCATCCAATTTGTTATATCTGTGGAGGGCTCTGACTTTGGGGCTGTGGCTGTGGGCTGTGGCTTTTTCTGTCGCCCGAAAGGACTGAAAATGTTGGAGTGGAGCCCTTTGTGACATCATCATCCGATATTGTATATATGTTTGACTCTGAATGTTTAGAGTCGTCAATCGCAGTCTGGCTGAATATAGACTCTGTGCATTGCTGGATCCCGTGCATTGCTGCCTGCATATATTTCTATATTTCTTCTTCTTCTTCTTATTATTATTTTGAAAACGGCAAACTTACATTTTACTAAAACTAAAATTTTAGTCACTGTGGTGGGGTAGCCACTTCCCATGCTGTGGGAATGGAATGGACGCAGCACTGACAAATGCAGTTTCAGATAGGACATATGGTATTATTAAAAACCTCAAGAGCACCACAGGATCATTCCAATTCCAAGTCACAATTCAGTTTATTTGACTATTCAATTAATCATGTTTTGGGCAATACAGTGAGCTGCATAATCCAGTCTAAGTTAAGTCCCTTAGGCTCCATGCTAAGTGGTCAGTAGACCTTCTAGTAGGTCCAGTTTTTCCACATACTCTGTTGGGTTCCATCAATCAATAGAAGGATCACCCACGTTGATAAACATAAGAGCATTGTGCACACAATTATTTTGGTATACAAAATGATTTGTCCAGCAATACACATACTGTAGGCCTACGGTTTGCAAAAAATCTTCTTTTGTTCAATATTTTTAATAACATTTTATATTGTAGTAATTTCATTTTTTTCTTGTTATGACAAGTTCTAGTTTGACCGTCTATTGTTCATTTGTATTCCATTTATAGTATTTAGACTCTATCTACCTCTACCTACTTGTGGAGTTGTCTGGGAAATGAACAGACATGCAGACAAGCCGCTTTAATTGGTAATTTTCACAAATACTTTTTGCTCACACTTAACATTGACTTGGCTACAGTGTAACTGGCAAAACACTTTCGTTATCCCACTCTGTCTCACTCCTCAAAACATCATCTCTCCATCACTCGGCACGTGTCGCTCTCTCCTCGTGCACACCCACTCGTTCTTAAAGCTGTAGCGCCCCATCGTAACACTTGCTCACTTAATTGCCTGTTGCTGTTTTATGGTCCACCATTTTCTCAACCTCACTAGTAAATCTAATTATAGGAATACAATAGGAAAAGATGACTAATGACTAAAATTAATTTAATGTTAATTGACAGAAGTGCTGGAGTTCAGCTCCACCTAATGGCGTTTGCGGAGCCCTATGTGCCAAGGCTGAATCCCGGCCCAATTTAACTCCTGGTTGCGATATGTTTTGAACAGTGATATTGCCTTTTATTTAAAACAACGTATTGTACAATATTTAATGCAAGTACATCATTACATCATCACATCATAACAAAGCATAATTGTCTATGTATTGTGAGTAGAATATCCATGTTTGTTTCTGGATTGTGTTCCTGCACATATATTATTTATGTTTTGGTCAAGCGAGCATATCAGTCCCTGACCTTCCCACGGGGGGGGGCTCGGCTGAATGTGGTTCCACTGTACCACTCACCACGGCCTCTGTAATTACGATTGACACTTAAAGATCTAACATGCTCTGAGCGGCAGCGCCAACGGACCGCCTCCAGTCCTTTTGACAAACACACTTACTCACGCCGCTCGTGAGTCGCCATCACGTGGATAAGACTCGACAAGGTCAGAGAGGAGATTCGACTGGAGCCCAGCCCTGAGACCAAAACAAATCCTCCATCTTGAAAGCAACAATAGCCAAAGTGCTTTTTAGTGTGGTGACGCACTTTCTCTCCTAAGCCGCGAACCATTTCCCTCCAAAACAAGATGGCTGTCGGTTGTTGGTGTTACAGGGAGCTGCGGGTGGCTCAGTTCCTGTTGGAGAGTCAGTCCTCTCTTTGACTGGTGTTCGATATTGTTCAGTGTATCTGGCCCGTGTCATTACTTGGAATCCTTTTAATGATCTTTAGAATCTCCAATTACTTGCCACTATGGCAAGCCGTTTGACCATTTATTCACTTTTTCGCACTAGTTGCAATTCTGACTGAACTAGTTATAAATCTACTATTGGATATTAAAAAAACACATTGTTGATATCAAAAACAGAATTCAATTCTTGATATCAAGAAATGGCATTGTTGATATCAAGAATGTTATTTCCTCATATCAAAAATGCAACTTTAACTAGTTATTATTGTTTGGTGGGCAGGAGCAACGGCAGGATGTACGTAGGCGGCTAGGGCTGGAATCAAAAACAATTCAGCAACACAATGGACGTCCTGCAGCAAATTCAAGAAAAATACATGTAGAAATACAATGAATAAGCGCAGAGAGTACTTTCTTAATAATTTTTATTTTCAACCAGCGTACTTGGTTGTGTGGGTGCATGCTCGGTACTTGCGGCTGGGTGTGGCATCTCGGTGGTTGCGGAATGCCGGGTATCGGCTTTGCAAGGGGTGGGCATGGGGGCTCTGCCAGCTCGCCTACTGGGCGGGCAAGTTCTAGCGGGGTGTCGGCCGTGGGGCCCGCCTCTGGGCCTGTGGACTGTGCTTGGCACCTACGGCCCAGGTTCTCCACTTGTGGGTGCATCTTATGCCTGCGCATGGGGGTGGGTTGTATGTGTACGCTTCAGGGGTGTAGGGTAATTTTGCGCTTTTTGGGACTGGATTGTGCACCTCAGGGACATGCATGGGCGCTGCTATGCGGGTTAAAGTTACGGTTAAACAGACTGTGCTAAAAGGTCTTCTGTCATGCAATGGTCTGTGTGGAGAAAAAATAGTGACCACCTTTTCCTGTTTTCACAAATAAAAGTTTCACAAATCAGAAATGGTGTTTGAAATGAAATATAGGCTTCTTATTGTAATCTAGTCAAGATTTACAACTATAAGTACGGTAGTTTTTTTCCTCACTATTGTGATATCAACAATTTAAATTCTTGATATTAAGAATAAAAATTGTCAATCAAAAGATGCAATTAAATTATTGATATCAAGAAGTACATTTTTCATATGAACAATTTGAATTGTTCATATCAAGAATGGGAATTGTTAATATCAAGAACAGAACTTTTCACATTCTTGATATCAGCAATTCACATTCTTGATATAAGAATTGCAATTCTGCATTGAAAGCAATGGGAAGCGGTTTCAAATTTTTGATATCAAGAATTGATATTGTTGATATCAAAAATTGGTAATGTTGATATCAACAATGCGATTTCTTGATATCAAGAATTGAATTCTTGTTATCAAGAATGTCTGTTTTTGATATGTACAATGTGTTTTTTTCATATCAATGGTGAGGTCTGTTCTCAGCTGGCACCAAACTCAGAGGTGCGCATCTGTCTGCTAATGTTTTGGCTTTGCTCCCTTGTGTTCCTCATTGCTTCCTTCTACTGAGAAATTTAACACTAAATCCATTATTTTGTTTATTTTTATTTGCTGCGACAAAGAGCAAGTCATTTTTTTTGGACCTGACGAAAAGCAAATTATTTATATATGCCAATGACCCAGGGGTCAAACTAAGCAGCCATCATCATCACCATCACCCCCAACACCACCAAACCCTCTGCAACTGCGTATCACTACCGCGCTCTACTCATACACCAAATACCATCAAACTCCCTCCAGAAAGACCGGCATCTCAAATTCAAAATGCTTTATTGGCATCACAAAAATAAAAATGTCTCTCTCTCTTTCTCATTCTATTTCCCTCTTTGTCTCACACTCTCACACAATTTCTCTCCCAGCGGCTGAACTCTCTCAACTCGGATGACAGCCCCCCCCATGGCTTGCTGCCGGGCCCCTACTTCTCAGATGGCCGCCGCCGGGTGGACTATGTGCTCAGCTATCATATCCAGAAGCCAGGCAGTGTGCGGAGACAGTCATCCCGCTTTGCTGACAACACCATCATCCGGCACCTGCGTCGCAGCATGAGCCTGAGGAGCAGCAGGGCGCCATTGCAGCCACGCGAGGACCCCGAGCTGGCGGCCCAGGAGCAGCAGCCCAACTACCACGAGGATGACAAGCGCTTCCGGCGAGCGGAGTTCGAGGAGAAGCTGCTGGAGATGGGCTTGGAGCTGGAGAAGGAGGAAGGGGTGAGGGTTTGTCAGGGTTTTGGCGTTTTGAGGCATTGTCTTTGACATCTTCTCCATTGTGGTATTCTCTGAAACGACAGTAGAAAGGAAATACCCTGTGAAGCAGGAAGCAGTAAACGAAGAACGCTAAACAGCAAACATGGCTGCACGCAAGACATTAGAGCTTGTTAATCTCGAGGAGGAATTGCTATGTTTATGGTGGTTAAACCGTTCCATGGAGAGACAGGAGAGAGTGTTTGAACCGATGTCCCGCTGTACAGAGGACTAACGACTAACTCTCCTCAAAGTGCTATTCATTCACTTTAAATTATTAATTACTGCTAATTATTCCCTGCAAATTTTAGGTGCTATACAAATACATGAAATAAAGATATAATATAAAGATATTATAAAGATTATAATAATAATAATAATAATAATAATAATAATAATAATAATAATATTAATAATAATTCTGCCCTTGCCACGTGAAGGAATACTTGGCTATGCAGCGAGCTAAACACTCCCAAAAAAGTACCTGAGACAGGAGCTGACTTTAGGTGTCGTTAATGGCAGCAGTGTGAAACTGTGGAATGGCAGAAAAGTACAGATTAGTGATATGCGTCCATGAATAACATGAATAAACTTACAGATTCTGTTTTCTCAAGTGCAATGACGAGGCGGATGGAAGGAGATGTTAATCCGAGTATGTGGTGTGGTCAGACTGCCTGCATGTATATCTGACTGGCTGCTTTTGTATGTCCCGTGTTATGCTGTCACACTGATGTCACATTGCCGATTGGGAGTGGCAGTACTATGGGAGAGCCGGTACACTCCCCACCTTGCATCTGTCATACTACCAGGACTTTCGTTGACTGATACACGGAAGGTGAAGGTGTCTGTGGACAGGTCCCACCCCAGCCCAAGACTGTGTTGCATGGGGGGGGGTCCTGACCGGAGTCAAGGTCTTGGAGGCCTTTTGCGAGGTCTTCTCCTGGGAAAGATCTTATGACATTGGGGCTGTTTGATGCAGTCTTGTGGAGTCTGAGGTCCTTCATTTTCTGGTTTCTGGTTTCTAGGCGGAGCGCCATAATACAGTTGAGGGCTTGGTCCCGATTGCTGGGCAGACTTTGTCTGGGCTTGCGGAATTGGGAAGGGGGCCACCCAACTGTTAACTGTTAACTCTTTGTTCATGATGTTGAGGAAGGTTTCGTCCTCGACTGAGGGTGCGAGTTTGTCATCATCAGCTTCCTCGGGAACCGGTGGATTTGACTCCAAACGGGGAGGCATGATTGCGCTGTCATAGTCTACAAACTCCTCTTCTGGTAGAGGCGTTGAAGAAGGGTCGAGGTTCAGGACCCCTGGAGGAATGGAATGGGTGTGGTGGTCGGTTGGGAGAGCGGTGGAAATCTTTGGGTGGTCTATGTAACGTGTTGAGCCGGTGGTTGCCTGGGTAGACTGTGTAGACTGTGTAGCCTGCTTCCCGCCCTGCGCTGTGACAGGTGGCCCACCCCTACAGACCTGTGTGCAGTTTGAAGAGACTACCTTTAAAGCCTGTTCGACCTGCTTCCTGCCATGTGCTGTGGCTCATGGACTTATGGACCGCGGAGCACTCAATGAGTGGCCATTGGCTCCGTCGCCGGCTGCTGAAATGTACATTGACATATTCCCTAGTGTGCTGCAATGACCCCTGTGCTGGTGTGCGGAGGCGTTTAAGAGCTTCTGCTAATGCAGCCTCTGCTTTGCACTCCATTTTAAGGACCTTTAATGTAGCCTCAATGCGTGCTATTTCCTTGAGGCGTTCAGCTTTGCGTACGCGTTCAGCTTCCACCCGTACTTCTTACACTTTTGCTGCAGCCTCTCCAAAGAAGCCTGCTTATCGATGGGTTAGGGTTAGGGTTATGCTGTTTCCAGTTCCAGTTCCATCTCCATGGACGCTTCGTGTAAACGGCCTCCGCGTGTGCAGCTGCCACTCTTGCATGGGTCTCCGCGGCTGCGTGGACAATGATGCGGCTGCTGGACTTGCTGTGCCTGCTGAACTTGCTGGACCTGCTGAACGACATGATGGGGAACTTGTCTATTGCAGTCACTGTTGTACTGCCTTCTGCTCCCTCTGGCCCTTCCTCCAAGCCGTGTTGCCCGCTGGGGCCAGGGGGTTCCGAGGTACCTGTGAGTTCAGAGGGGTCTAGGAGTTCTGTGGGGCCTGGGGGTTCCAACATCCTTGTTCTCTGCAGCGACTCGGGATTTCCAGTGATGGCCTTGAGGTGAAGTTAATCTTTTCACTTTTCTGCCCTCGCCAAGTGAAGGCGTACGTGGCAATGCAGCGAGCTAAACACTCCCAAAAAAGTACCTGAGACAGGAGCTGACTTTAGGTGTTGTTAATGGCAGCAGTGTGAAACTGTGGAACGGCAGAAAAGTACACAGATTAGTGATATGCATCCATGAATAACATGAATAAATTTACAGATTCTGTTTTCTCAAGGGCAATGCTGAGGTGGATGGAAGGAGATGTTATTCTCTGATGAGGTCTGACTGCCTTGCGTGTACTTCTTCTTCTTTTGGGTTTTTCCGGCAGCTTGCATCCTAAATGTTGCACTATTACCATTGCCTGCGTCTATCTCTGATTGGCTGGCAATGGCAGTAGTGCAACATTTAGGATGCAAACTGCCAGTAAAACCCACAAGAACTACACGCAGGCAGTTATTAAGAAGTACATGCAGGCAGTTATATAATAATAATAATAATAATAATAATAATAATATAATTATTATTCTCCCTCATTCTCTAAAAAAGAAACTGCACATAGTCACCTCTAAAAACGTAAAGCTTTTAATTGTAAACTGCACAAGAACTTTATAACGACGCTGTTATAAATGTTGGCCAACATGTCAGAAATAACAACTGCAAAACTGTAATCTTCGGTAAAGTAAATACAATAATCAAGAGCCTTTCTGAAAAGTTGAAGAAGAAGAAAGGACGTCGGGCGTAGCACTTTTTGCTCTTTCCTTAGTCCTCATTGGTAACAAGCGAAAAGACAATACTGATGATCAGAAAAGGGCCCTTATTGGATACAAGCCCTTAAACATCACGTAATGAATAAAGAAATCCTTTGGATGTGGCCCAGTGAATTTATATAGATTTTTATAGCTATAGTTTATATTGAGAAGATCCAAGTATTGCAGAGTCGGTTCGGTCAGTTCAAATACACTGCTCAAAAATATAAAGGGAACACTTAAACAACACATCCTAGATCTTGATGAATGAAATATTCCAGTTGAAAATCTTTATTCATTACATAGTGGAATGCGTTGAAAACAAAATAACATAAGAATGATCAATGGAAATCAAAATCATTAACCCATGGAGGTCTGGATTCAGAATCAGACTCAAAATAAAAGTGGAAAATCAGATCACAGGCTGATCCAACTTCTGTGGAAATTCCTCAAGACAATTCAAAATGAGGCTCAGTAGTGTGTGTGGCCTCCACGTGCCTGTATGCACTCCCTACAATGTCTGGGCATGCTCCTGATGAGACGACGGATGTTCTCCTGAGGGATCTCCTCCCGGACCTGGATCAGGGCATCAGTCAACTCCTGGACAGTCTGTGGTGCGAGGTGGCGTCGGTGGATGGAACGAGACATGATGTCCCAGATGTGCTCGATTGGATTCAGGTCTGGGGAACGGGCAGGCCAGTCCATAGCATCAATGCCTTCGTCATGCAGGAACTGCTGACACACTCCAGACACATGGCCACATGCCGAGCATTGTCATGCATGAGAAGGAACCCAGGGCCCACTGCACCAGCATATGGTCTGACAATGGGTCTGAGGATCTCATCCCGGTACCTAATGGCAGTCATGGTACCTCTGGCTAGCACATGGAGGTCTGTGCGGCCCTCCAAGGATATGCCTCCCCAGACCATCACTGACCCACCGCCAAACCGGTCATG
>OMKR01105206.1:0-20401 GCA_900302355.1 Cyttopsis rosea | reverse complement strand
AATAAGGAAGAGCAGCGACACTACCTCTGCGTTTTAACACACACACTAGGCACACACACACACACACACACACACACACTAGGCACACACACACACACACACACACACACACACACACACACACACACACACACACTCCCACAGCCTGCTACAGCCACAAGCTAAACAAATGAATCCTCGACAGATGCATATTCATAACGGCACTTGTAGACCTTTTTGCCCCTGAAATTGACACCAGTAAGCCGGCAGGAAGCACTTCTTTTAATGTTCTTTCCTTCCCACCCCCACACCCTACCCCCCCTTTGGTCTGTGCTTTTTAAATGTAGTAATGGACCGGCAGCTCTCGCAGGGTTCCCCTTAACATTATGCACGGCCACTCGTAAACTCCCATTAAAAGACGTGCAATTCTGCTCACAAAAGAAATGGCCTGTGTCTCGGTCTCGCGAGGTGGAATTGATTGCGTTACTTGATTAATAGAGTAAGATGGCGAGTGCACACACACATCCAGAGCCTGTGTGTGTGTGTGTGTGTGTGTGTGTGTGTGTGTGTGTATATATATGAAAATGGAATCGTCCCCCTGAGGCGGCCGGCGTATGAGAAATCAATTTAAGGAACGACCAGAGTCAGCAGGTCCCTGAATTGTACAAAGGGCAATCTCAGTGTTATGGATATGCTATTCTATTTATTTGCCTGCACGCGTTTTGATTTCTCGTCTCATGTGTGCGCCCTTTGGCTCCCAATCCCACCAAAGTGCAAGTCCAGACGCTGCCCACTACTTTGCATGCGGCCATATTTAAATAGAGGAGAGATAGTCTGAATTGTATGGGGAAAGAAATGGAATTACTCAAAGTATGGCAGCCAAGCATCTATCCAGGCGTAGGCATCCCTGTGAACATAGAACGCCAGTTGATAGTTGAACTGAGTTGAAGGCTGATGTTTTGGTTTGTTTTTGTCTCCTGCGTTTAAGACATATTTTGAGGCATTTAGGGGTCATGTGACTTTTTTAGTCTTGGATTTTTAATCACTTAGGCAATGATTGAGATAAACATTAAGGGGACAAGTTGGTTGGGTAAAATCAAAAATTGAATTTCTTACTTTTCTTATTACTGCTGCATTTTCTAGTGTGGTTTGATACCTGTATCTGGCTGCAGCAGGTAGAAGTATCTAGCTGTAGAAGGTAGAAGTAGCTGGCTGTAGCTGGTATAAGTATCTGACTGTAGAAGGTAGAAGTAGCTGGCTGTAGATGGTATAAGTATCTGACTGTAGAAGGTAGAAGTAGCTGGCTGTAGCTGGTAGAAGTATCTGACTGTAGAAGGTAGAAGTAGCTGGCTGTAGCTGGTAGAAGTATCTGACTGTAGAAGGTAGAAGTAGCTGGCTGTAGATGGTATAAGTATCTGACTGTAGAAGGTAGAAGTATCTGGCTGTAGAAGGTAGAAGAATATGGCTGTACAATGTAGAAGTATCTGGCTATAGCTGGTAGAAGTATCTGGCTGTAGCTGGTAGAAGTGTGTGACTGTAGCTGGTAGAAGTATCTGGCTGTAACTGCTAGAAATATCTGACTGTAGAATGTAGAAGTATCTGGCTGTAACTGGTAGAAATATCTGGCTGTAGAATGTAGAAGTATCTGGCTGTAGCTGGTAGAAGTATGAAGAATAATGATTTATTGATCACACATTTTACCACACACATGCGGAGGGTGACACACACACACACACATGCAGGAGTGGCGAACGATGAGATACAGTCTCTGCTTTTATCCCATCCTGGCCGTCCTTCCTCCAGGGGCAGCCAGGAGCAGTGGGCAGCCCTCACTATGTCGGCGCCCGGGGACCAATTCCAGGTGGTGGGTCCATGCCGTGGTCAGGGACAGGACAGGAAGTGTTCTGCACTTTCTGCACTGTTCTGCACTATCCCCATCTCATTGTCATCAGACCAACAGACTCTGCGTTCCGAGATTGGGTGAAATTTAACTTCAAGAGTTACTTTGGGTAAGAGTACAGTTATCTAAGTTCAGAGTGGTATCCTTAAACAGGTGCTTGTGTCTGGCAGGACCAATAACCAGTGTCGGAGAATTTCCGCATGCATTTTGTGAGGTGAATCTGTTTCCCTAACAGAAAAACATACTGAGATTTTAAAGGATTTTTATTCTGCAGAGTAAAATTGAGAGCAATACATTGAGACGCTAATTTGTAAACCATATTGTCTGGTTTGTGTGGTCATTGGATTTTTATACAATAAAGGATTTGGGCATTCCAAGAGATAAACAAAAGAATAGATTGGGGAAGAAAAGAAGACGTATGTAGAGTTTCCGAGATAAGGCCTGTATCTAGGTGTCGTCATGAAGACTTAAAGGCAGGATGATCTGACCTTGCTATTGTACAGTGTGTTCCCTGCTTATCTGGGCAGCTCTGTAAGCCTTTCAGACGAGCAAGAAGAATTGGCTTAGAAATATAGGATAATAATTCTAAAAATATGTAATTTTCCATCACACCAGCATCTCAGTTTTCTCAGAGTTGAGAAGCAAGAAATTACAAGACATCCACTGTTTAATTTGAGCAAGACTAGAGTCTCTAGAGTACGGGAATTGCGTGGGTTAGTTAGTTCTAAGGACATGTATAGTTGGGTATCATCAGCATAACAATGAAAGCTAATGTCATATATGCATATTATATATTCAAGTGACAACATATACTGTAGATACTAGACAAGATAGGACCAAGTACCCATCCCTGCGGGACCCCACAAGTAACATTACAATACTCAGAGGTCACATTGCCATGAATTACATGGTGTGTCCTCTCTGAAAGATAAGATCTAAACCAGGAAAGTGCCAAACCTCTAATGCCAATGCATGTGTCAAGGTGATCTAGCAGTAGGTTATTATCAACAGTATCAAAAGCAGCGCTGAGGTCGAGTAATAGTTTCGACTGATGAGGTGTCGGTGTCCGTTGCTAATTCAAGATCATTAACCACTTTTTTGAAGGCCATCTCAGTGGAGTAGAGTGCTCTGAAATAATTAAAATAGATAACTAGAGGACATGTGATCAGTAATCTGATTTTTTTTCAAGAATTTTGGATTTTTAAATAAGGATCTGTCTTAAAAGCCGTAATTTTGCCACATCTGCCAGACTGCACCATGACCGTCAGATTGAATTGATGAACAAAGATTAGGGCTAATGTCTCACTTGGAGACGTTTAATGTGTTGATTGTCAGCTTATTTGTTGTGACGCTATGGAGAGAAAAAGCCAGAAACGCAATGTCTCAAGAGGAGTTTTCCCATGACGGGTTAGGTCTGCTGTTCATTTCAATGAAGCGACGACCCACTCTGGGGCACCAGGCGTTGAGGTCATATTCTCCAAAGCCAACAAGGGGAAATGCAGTGTCAAACCGTCAATATCGGGCAGGGCCCATAGGCCCATACGTCACATGTACTATTGATGGTAGATGCAGGACTATTAGTGAGAGAGTCATGCTTCAATGGAGAAACACCTGTAAGACCACAGAAAGAGGAAAGAAGATTGTGCTTGTGTGTGACCCTTTGGCCATTTTAGTATCTGATAAATCGGCTCCCCTCTGTGAGGCAGTGTCAGGAGCAAGAAAGGCCATGATTGAATACTTTGAACAACTTCTATAAATAGTTGGCTAAGCTTTTTGTTCTCCATTTGAAAAATATTATTGCAGTCAAATTCCTTGACTTGCTTGAACAAACTATGCATAACAACAGAGGTTGCGTGTTGGATACATTTATCATTTCACACTCAACTCCCCTGAGAGGCAAGGGGCAGAAGTCAGCGGGATAGTAATTTATTTTGGAGTGAAAACATATTTAGGCATGCTGGATGCAAACCAGGGAGTTTGTGGTATCTTTTCATAATGTACTGTAAACCAAACTAAGAAATTTTATTTCAGTGGATGACCCATAATGGATGATGCAATGCACAGTGCTGCATTTCTTGTATGTATGTACATTACATTTCTGTTTTTGCATGGGCTTCTTAGATTCTTGGAGGCAGCAGTTACAGTAGGCTTAAAATAAGCATTACCTACTCAAATTGATTTACTTATTACATGCATCAAGGTGATCTATCATAACATTATTGTTGCAAGTTGGTTATACCTATGAATATAAGACACCTAATTTAGTCTTGCAATAAAATAAATCTCTGTCAACTGCTAAATGTAGCTGGTAAACATACTTTTTGGAAAGAGGGCTGGGCCACCAATACGACAAGCAATTCACAAGCTGATTAATACGAATTAAGGGCTCCAAAATGGCTGGTTTTATTCTTTATTGGGAGGGGAAATCATATATTTCCTAAGAGATTTAGAAGTAAAATATGTCACAGATGTGTTGTTGGACAACTGCCCTCTTTAAAGAAGGCCGTTTGGCACTTTTCCTTTAAACTCTAGTAATGCAGTAGTAGGTAAATTGTGAACTAATGCAAATTGTTCTGCAAGTCAGGGCTCGATATTGCAACCGTTTTGGTTACATATGCTCCCTAAATTTAATCTGTGCGACGTCAAAATATAATTGGGAGCATTTGTGTGAGTGCAAATAATTGTTGTGTTGTGTGCGACCAGTCGAACGTAGTGATGCACCGATTGATTGGTCGGTGACCGTAATCGGCCAGTTTTCAGCTTGATCAGCCATGACCAGTGTCAGATATATCAGATTTTGTTAATTTCGAGCCCTGCAAGTGTGTACATGTACATATGCAATACATACTGTACAGTACATTTGGGTGTTTTCCAGTCAGCTGTCAAACAACTAACTAAAGTTATTTGAACATCTCAACATTATATTCCCACAGCAGCTTGAGACAAACAGAGTGATGTGATGCTCTATTGCCCCCCAAGGGAGAGTGAGGGAGGGCAAAAAAGAATCTCATTTTTGTTTAAGTTTAAGATCCCACATATTCATTGGTAAACTTTTCCTGAAACTTTCACTGAGTGAAATGCTCCCAGTGAGGGATGAAGGGAGAGAAGAGTGGGACGGCGGTGTTTGGGTGAGGCTGCTCAGAGACTACAAACAATAAACAGATTTGGGCCTCGACAAAAGTTGTTGGGGCTTAAAGCCCCGAAGCTGACACCTCTGTTTGCACAGACTTTTTTTTTTTAAATTATATTTGCATCTCAAATCATTTGAGGCTTTATCAGGAGACATAAAAATGTCTGTAGAGACTCACCTGGAGATTTGTCTACTTCTGTTTGATCTCTTCATCAAATGTAGCGAGGACAATTTGCATCAGAAATGGATGGACGCAGTTTAGAAAGAGTTAGTGAAAAGGGAGAATCCGCTTGAGCCCAAAGAGCCGACATGACATTATCATAGAGACTCTCCACTCACAAGATATACAGTAGGAATCCAGTAGGAATGGGTGAGGATCTCAATAATGTGGGAAGACCACCTGGAGATCTGCAGGTCGATTTGGAAACATATAGGAATCCCCCAGGAAGAGGTGGTAGAAGTAGTCGGGGGAACTGTGAATCTGACCTGATAAAGAAGATGGGCAAATGGGTGGATCAATGGATGCTATGAACAGTTGAGTGTTATTTTACTGAAGGATGATGGTAAAATGACCATGGCACCATTCTGATTGTTTAATATCAATGCTTAAAATGCTAAGACTTGAGTTATATACGTCTTTATGGATTCTATAAACAAACAATCTTTCTACATCATAGCAATATATACGTTATATTATATAACGCATATATAATTATACGTTTCTCTTCCCCCTCCTACAGTTTTTTCCTGTCTTGCTCTGTTCTGTAACATTCTGATAGATGGCTTTACATGGTTCCGTGCTGGTCCGGAGTATATATTTCTACCGCTTGTCAGTGCTGATCAGAGTAAAAACCTTTTAAATGTATTAAACTGTCACAGACACCCAGGGTTTAACGTGGGAGCCGGGAGGGTGATGGATGGAGAATTTCTCTAGAGATCTGACATCAAAGACAAAAAGGTGCTCTGTTGAAAAAGTGAAAAAATTTAAACATGTCCAGTCCAGAAGTTTTAACGTTTCTGAATTCTCATACCGATGTGTTAGACATGTCTTTTGGGGTAAACATGTGTAATGATACGCTATATATAAAATGCTAGTGAGAGTGCTGTTCAGTCAAGCACCATCATATATCAATGATAAAACCATCCACTGAAAACACTCAACTCAAAACGCAACGGTTGAAAGCCGTATTTTGGTAGGTGGAAGGTGTGGAGGGAGGGTGGTTTAGAGTTTTGTGTAAATCCATAACTCCTCTAGCAGCGGAGACAGCTGGAGGTAAGCACAGGCTAAAGGTGGAGGCATACTTAAAATTAAGTCCCGAGGTGGACTATGTCCTTTGTCTTTTTCTCGCTCTGACAGCTCCCCTTGTTGCAATTCTGAATTTTGTGGTTTGTGGGATGAGTTACATGTATGATTTGTATCAATATGGCGCCAACTCTAGAGCAGCTCTACATTTTGTTCCAATGAGCTAGCTCTCTGCTACCTTTAGAGTAGCTCACAAGGTCATATTTACAATTGTGTTGCAAACCTTTGTTTTGTTTGGAGTGTGTTGTTTTTGTCCCATAGCAAATCATAAACACACAATGTCTTCCTTCTGTGTAGGTTGATACTGCTGGTCCTTCTCAGGTGAAAGAACAGAATGTTGTGGAAGAGCCCTCCACAGAACCAACAACTGCTGGGCTGTTTTCTGATGCAACATTCGCAAGCATTTTCATGGATCTTGCTGCCAATATTCTAAAGCTGTTCTCTGCTATTTTCTGTGCACGGCACTGCCTGTAGTTATACATCCTCTGGCCAGCGAGGAGAGGCTTACCTGTTAATGATATATGTATATGAATACATAAACTTGCAGCAGAAACAAACAAAAAAGCTACACACTATGCTGTAAATGCTTTATTTACATATGTACACATGAGGTTGACTTTCAAGGGGAAGGCTGCATCCCCAACAATCACGTGGACAGACAGTTGGGCTGTTGGTGGGGGCAAATCCAGCTCTCTGTCCTGCAAGTCTTTTCCAATTAACTCTCTTGGAAGACTCCTTCGTCGCTTTCACGGCTATTGTGAAACAGTCATGTGCAATGCACAATGTCAGTAGCACCATGGAGTGTGTTCCTTTGTAGTTTTAATATAAACTGCCACTGCGGCCTGGCACTATCGTCGAGATATGTTTGCCATTGAGGGCCCCAACGCAGTTGGGCAAATTCCACAACCTCCAGAAATCCTTTGTGATCTCTTCCCATTGTGCCATTTTGGGAAGAGGGACATAGTCATCTTTGAGAGCCAACCAGATGGCCTTGCAAACCTCGTCCAAAATCCTATACACAATAGTCGACCCCATCTTGTAGGTTTCTGAAACACTGTTGCGTAGCTCCACAGACTAATGTTCGGAGAGTCAACGCTAATCTCTCTTCTGTAGAGATTGGACTTTTGTGCGTGTTTGCATGTTTGATGAACGGTTCTATTCGTTTGAGTGGCTCATCAAACCCCATACGGCACATTCTGAAACCGGAGAAGTGGACCTCTTCATCCAAACTCTGCATTTGTCGAATATACACAGCAAACTCTCCTCCTTCCAGCTCTGATTTAAAGGACGAACATGCCATCTCCTTCTCTTTCTGTTCTTTCTTATTTTCATCTTTATGTAAAGCAAAGCAAAGCCACTGCCAACTCCTCTCGCTGTCGCATACGTGCTTCTTTCACCACCGCCATTGTTGTTGTTCTGTTTCTGGCAACTCACTCTGGAAATAGGTGCCACGGAATCTGCACCCTCTAGTGGTATGGAATGGCATATAAATAAGTAGACTGAGTTCTTATTGAGTATTCTGACAACGGTGTTTTGGGACATGTTCTCCATCTTTTGTTCTCATGTCGTTTTAAGTATACCTCCACCTTAGTGAGGAAGGGACAGCAACTACAGCGGTTAAAGAAAGCCAGGCAGATAGAAAGGATGATGAGACGGATGAATGTGATTCTCAGTATAACAGTTGTAAACGGTACACACTAGATGAAACTAATAATTCAAATCTGTTAAAAGTTTAAGACTATTTAGAGGATAGTGAAAAATCCAATATATGTAATGAGACATTTCAATCATTACAGATTTGGAAAACATGTTTTCTTGATGGTGTTTCAAGGAAAGTGGGTGTGGACAGCAAAGTTTAGGGGACAATTATTGGGTCTGTTATTTGATTTAAAGCACTCAAAACACAAGACAATGCACAAAGGGGTTTGAGAGAATAATGGAGGGGCTTGGAGAACCGGAGGGATGACGGTCCAATTAGTGGTTTTCGCAACAGTGGACTATCAGAAAAATAGTAAGGCATGGACTAGTGTAAAAGGTTGTGTGCTCGATTGTCTAAGTGGAAATGTCCACTACTCTAGTTGATGTACAGTATATCAGTAGAGTTGGCTGCCAATAACTTGGTGTGCCTTATCTCTTTGGCACACACTAATTGTCTTACCTTCACCAAGCTTTCTAACAGAAGAACAAAGGACTGTTTGAGCTTTTTCTGGGTTGGGCAGTACTGGTTGAAGACACTGTATGTTTTCTAGCAATGCAGGAACTAGGACATGGGCTTCTTTTTATATTAGCCAGGGTAAATGGCCTTTATTATAAAGGCCTCCAATTTTCAGGCCATGCACCTATGGACTAGGCTGGTCTAATTTATTAGACATTTATTTGGACATATAAATGCACATATCACCATTTTACTTGTCAGTAGTGCAGTCCTGTCATCCTAGTTCAGAAGGAATTTGATCAAAAGCTAGAAATGTGGCTGTTCAAGGAGCACCCCGTACTCAATGTTATCATAAAATTTCAAATCCCATCATCACCCAGCCTGTGATTCAGCCTGCATGAGATTGACATTGTTAAGCCAGGCCTTCTGATGAAGACATCAAAGGCCAAGTTGGAAGAGCTGACAGGCATCTGGTCCACAAGGATAGGGATTTGGGAGGAGGATTGGGCCACTGCCAGGGCCCCTGAGAGCATTTTCTGGAGGTTGTACTCTGTCTGACCAGTGGGATGATTAATGGGAGTACGTTTTCCCCTCGGACACTCTCTTACTTGTGCTCTCTGGTATGGATGAAGTTGTCATGGCGGGCTGAGTTTGGGGGCTCAGAGTCATCCTTGAAAGACTGCTGGTGGTCCCCGGAGAAAGAACCAACTGTATGTGAATATTTGACTTCTAGTGCAGCTTCGTACATTAGGCAATAGCTACTAAAAGACATTTGCACATATGGATTTTTGCCCTTGGGAGGACACTGATCGCTTATTGGGGATCTGGAAATTTTACCACAAACATAATTATCCATCACCCAGTAGTACATGGTTTGTTTTGAGTGTGTGCATTTGTGTATTCATATTGATATCATGTTCTTTCAGCTCTCACCTCTTTTTTCTATTTCTCCCAGTTGGTCAGTTCATTTATTGATGATATTGACTGCAAATGATTATGTCCTGGGCCACATACATCATACTCACCTCGAGTCAAACAAATAAGACCTCCAAGATCTACCGATTCCTATTCTCCTCTCTCTTTCTATTCAGGAGGAAATATATTACCTTTGATTTGAGTTCCCTATCCAGAAGCCTTTAATGTTGAAAGAACATCTCGGAGTACTTACTGACCTCTGGGAACCGACGTGAACAGAAACAAAATTATCCTCTTTCATCCGAGTCAGAAATTCTACATTTTGGATTCAGCAGGTCTTTCTAATAAAGTTCAGAATGAGAACAATGATACAATAATATACTTTACAATTTTAACCAGCCTTTTAAGTGGATTATCAATATTTTAGATTACTACAAGTGTATTCACAATACACATCAATTAGACGTGCTCTTCATCTGTGAATATATAATTACAGTCTAGATTAATCTAAAGTGCTTCTTTAATTTATGAGTTTCAAAGCTCAAAATTGAAAATTGAAATAGAGATTTCTATTTACCAGAAGTCCACTCCATCTTCATACGACTAAGAGAAGATAACTAGATACATATGCTATTCAATTGCAAAGGGAACTGTAGGTACATCAGTAGCAACACAGAACAGTTTGCTACAGTAGTACATATTTAGTACAATATAAACATAATATCTATACAATAAACACATAATATACATTATAAACAGAACATAAAAAAGCAGAATATCCAAGATTTATACAGAATATTAATGCCACATGATACATTATAAACACAGCATTACATATGAAAGAGCAGAATATAAATGCAATATTTATCCATGTGTGCCTGTAGGGAGCCAATGTTTCAGCACCCCACCCCTCAGATCACAACAGCTGGAGGAGTGGTGGAGCTTCATGGCTGCGGGTGGAACGGACCTCCTGCAGCGCTTTGAGCAAGCGTTTCTGAATTGCTCTGCTGCCGAAGGTGCTTTTCTGTTCTGTCACAGTGTGACCAAACCTGAATCGATTCAATACATGAGAAATACAGAAAAAAAAAAATGAATTGCGTGAACCTTTGGATGGCATCCCTTTAGATGTGGCAGTCTAGGAGATCAGTGAACTCACACAGTAACCAGGGCAGAGGGACAAGGCTGGGCGGAAAAGTATATTTATTTGGAGGGGGAATCAGGGAAGGGACCATCGGGGATGCCAAAGAAAAGCAACTTAATAAAACAAAACACCCCTATTCTACTCACCTACAGTACCTGAACTCAATCAGCTACAGGAAAAGGAACAAACCTGTGACAAGAAAAACAAGGACACCCCCATGCCTACAGTGCCACCCACAGGCGAGGCATGTAACAGTGTGTGTGTGTGTGTGTGTGTGTGTGTGTGTGTGTGTGTGTGTGTGTGTGTGTGTGTGTGTGTGTGTGTGTGTTTGCTTGAGTTCAAGGTGGAACTGTGTGTACCTGAGCATCTCTATAGCAGGGCTCAAGGTCGCTCATTTTGTTGACTATAAGCAAAGACAGAGTGCCTTCTAGTGACAGATTGCTTCTTCAGTCAGTTTTGTTTTAAGAGTAAGCAACAGATGAGAAAAGTGTACTATAACCAATGAAGAAGCCAGTGGATTTATAGAATTATAGAATTATAGA
Organism: Cyttopsis rosea; assembly: GCA_900302355.1. Lineage (NCBI taxonomy): Eukaryota > Metazoa > Chordata > Actinopteri > Zeiformes > Parazenidae > Cyttopsis > Cyttopsis rosea. The sequence continues at coordinate 9,336 of OMKR01105206.1, read as the reverse complement.
ATAACGATGGACGAAACCCAAATAGTTGTATACCATACTTACTGCATTGTGTACAATGCTGGCCTGTAAATATACATTTTAAATGTTTAGCCTTTCTTCTTTTGTTTGTGATTTTTAATTCACCTCTTTATCGCCACGAACCCGGGTTCACTGCACAGTCCGTCTTTGACGAACTGTCGCAAGATCAGTTTAGAAACGAGGCGAGCGGGCCTACCCATAGGTGCTTAGCATGTCATGCTAACTCGCTGAGAAGCGGGCATAACGGAGCTCCAAAGTCTGCAATCTTTTTTGACAAAAGTAAATGGGTTTGACTATATTCAAACGGGTCGCCTGACCTCTCACATCAAGATATCTGAATGAAACTGGGCTCATTAAAACCGCCAGAGCCTCCATTTCACAGCCATACTTGAGGTAAACAGCTACGCTGGCTACGTTAGCTTCAGGGTCCAAAACACACGCGGTTCTGCATGCAGTGAAAATATGTTATCATCGCCTTTATTTCTTTTCCCTATTTCTGCACACTGGGATACCTAAACGGTCATGGAATTGTATACATTTGGAATTGCTAGAAAGCTCTTGAGGACTGAAAATGGCTCAGAAAAACTCACTTATCTTCAATGTACCTGGACATCCCATACATTTTCTGAATGGTCTGGGTGTCTAGATTCTGGCTAGAGTTTCATGAGGCTGTGATTATCCTAGAGGTCACAATAGGTCATTTTATACAGCAAGGTCAAGTCAAAAAAATGCTGTCATGACATTGACATGGTTACTATGAGGCCATATTTTATCACAAATGAATGCAATTGGGCTCTTTGGATTCACAGGAGTCTCAGCTTTCTTATACAATTCTTTATACAATTCCATGACTGTTTAGGTACCACAGTGTGCAGAAATAGGGAAAAGAAAAAACAACAGTTATTGGGAATAGAGATGAAAGATCTCCTACAGTCAGACATTCCATTGCCAGTGGCCATGGGCCATGTGTCAGGTGTGTTTTCAGGGTATTGAGATAGTTACGCCAATCAGGAGGGGATAGGGGCAAAACACTTTGGAGAAAATTGTTTGATACAACATCTACAAATTGGTATCATCCTAAGGGTTAGAATGAAGAGTTACCATTGTCAGATTTGGTTGTGTCAGCAGTTTTAGCACATTTCTGAGTTCAGATTTCAATGTCCGTAAACCCCTCTGGTCTTCTGCTGAAGCCCGAGGGATATCGAACAACAGACTTAACTAGATCAAATAGAAGAAGAAGAACGATTTATTGATCACACATTTACCACACACATGCGGAGGGTGACACACACATGCAGTAGTGGTGAACGATGAGATATAGTCTCTGCTTTTATCCCATCCTTCCTCCAGGGGCAGCCAGGAGCAGTGGGCAGCCCTCACTTTGTCAGCGCCTGGGGACCAATTCCAGGTGGTGGGTCCATGCTGTGGTCAGGGACAGGACAGGAAGTGTTCTGCACGTTTTTTAGTCGGGGTCTTTATGTTGGAGGAGACCCATGCGAACACGGGGAGAACGTGCAAACTCCACACAGAAAGGCCCCTGATCGGGCCAACAGTGCCCCAGGCGGGAATCGAACCCAGGACCTTCTTGCTGTGAGGCAACAGTGTTAACCACTGAGCCACCGTGCCAAATAGTCCATAACATTAGGCCTTTGTTCCAGTGTCTCAGCCATTAGATGTCATTTTTCTAAGATAGATAACACACTGTCATACTGACTCAGAAACACACTGACAGCCTTCCTCTGAACCATCCACCTAATTGGACACAGTTGTTTGAGTTGTTTTGTGGCGCCCTTTTCCGGTCCCTCAAATATGGCCTTGAATTTACCAGACCGGTTAGAGTGCTCAGACTGCTTAGAGTCTGGCTTATGGACCCCGTGTAAGGAGTCGCATACCAATGGAGGGAAATTACAAGCACATTGTGTGATGAGCTTCTAACACCGTACACTACAGTGGATATAAAAAGCCAAAGGCTGCGTCAAAAATATTGGACTGCCTGTGCTCCTGTGCATGTTCCTACCATATTGGCAGCACTGTCATATTTGCTTACACAATGCAGACATTGGAAGGTTCAACCTCAACAGCACATGTACGGCTAATTTTGCTGTCGCTGCCAGAGTTGTCCCAGAAAACTCATAGACGTCAATAAAGACTTCCTGTGGCACTAGGCCTTTGTCCACACATCTCAAACACACTCATTCTTGCTCTCACTCATATATCTTGGGCACAATTAATTATTATTGAGAATTCGACAAATGTTAGGGACTGAGTGGTTGTTAATTATATTTCCCAATTTCCTAAAAATGCATTTTTGACAATGGGGACTGATATAATCATGACCACGGGTGAGCTACAAACAGAGAGTAGGGTCAGTCTCGTTTTGGTTGGAAAAGTGGTCCGGTCATTTACCTCTTGGCCACGAAAGGCGGCATCTCGCCTGTCAAACTGCTGCACTGAACCCCAAATCTTCTCCCTGCTTTTTCACCCAGGCACTAAAAAGCTGTGCATCTATTGGTCTTTCTGAGTGCCGACAATGACAGCATGATGGCGAGATCTACCGACTTGACAATCAAAACTAACTACAACATTTTCCAATCGCTGAATCCCCTTGAGGAGAAAGCGGGAGGTGTTAAATGTCAAATGTGTACTTGTGTAAGATTTGACACAGTGGAAACAGAAAACCCTTTTACTGGGTGGGGACTGGGGTAATGTTAGTATCAGCTTTGTTGATACTGCAGGATTTGGCTCTGCACTTCAATGCACTTTGCGTAAGGGTGGTTTGGCTTGTCCCCCAAAATGCCTCACTGCCTGTTTTCCCCAGAAAGAAAGGGTTCAAAAAGATATGACTGGTGCAGCTATTCTGTATCATCAAATATTCTGACAGATTTTATTGTTACTGAATGCTTAGAGTGAAATCATACAGTCTCTTCTTTTAAAACCCATTTGAAAATCAGCCCTTTTTTGCCTGTGAATGGGGCTTTATAATTTTACCATGAAGAGAATGGTGATTGTTGTTATTAGAAGTAGCTTTACCACGTCAGCCTCTCAAAGAAAGGGAGTTCAAGAGCTGAGCACTCCTCAGTAAGTCACTGTAAGTTACCTTCTGAGTCAGTTTTCTCATGGACATTGTTGAACCGAGAACCACTAAGGTAGGTTCACAGGTAGGTTCTAATTGTTAGAACCTTACCTGAGATCTAGTGGCTCCACCTGCCTCTCTCCAACTCTTGAGTACCGGTGGGAGGTGGTTGCATTATTTCCTCTGCATAATAAAAAGCTCAAGGCCAAATTCACAAAAGGATTGCGCGGCTTTTACGGCTATTAAACCTGCACAAATAAGACAAAAAGAAACCTTGTAATTCTCAAAGCACCCACTGGGTGAAATGCACCCCTAACTGCGCTGCCAAGCAAATAGCATCTCGGTGCTCTGGTGCTATCTGCATGTATTTAAATGAGGTAATATGCATACATTTGGTGCAAAATTGGCCCCTTTCTATGCGAATGAGCCTCATTGCAAAAAAAAGTCCAATTCACAAACACCAGCGCTAACAGCCATATGAGAGAAAGTGAAAGTGAAAATTATTCGCGTCTTCAGAGAGCTGGTGGTAACTGAAACAAAAAACACGTAATGTGTAATGGACAGGGAGCGATCTCCGCGCAGCGGAGCAGAGCACTCCCTCTCCATTACGCAAAACAGTGTGTTTTTATTTTAGATGTGTTTATTTTCCTCCATTTCCTAATTGAACAAAACAAAAAAAGCCCCGTGCCTCCCGTGCCATGTCCACAGAGCCATTGATACCCATTTTTCTACTTCTCTCTGCTATTGTCCTGCCTACTGTGTTCTTGGCGCAAAGCCACCATTTATACATGGATAATTGCACTCAGCTGCAAAACTTGATGGGCATGTTTGCGTGTTTGTGATGATTAACGATGATTAACGCAATATCTTTTGTGAATCGGACCTTGAGACGGGGCAGATAGCGGTTGCAAGTGATACGCAATTCGTGGTGCTATCAACGGCCGCAATCCAGTCTTTGTGAATTTGCCTCAATGTGTAGCAAAGCGTAATGGAGCTAATTAGCAAATTAGCTATTCCAAGCAGCTGACGGTTTTGTTCTCTGAGCCATTGTTAAAACCGACCTGGTGAGTGTGACGATCCACCAGCTGTTGCTGTTGCACTACTATTCTCCTGGGAGAAAGATACATTGTTTTTGGAAACCAAGTAGCTGGGCCATGGTTTATATTAGGGCTGAGCCAATAATATGTTATTATCAATAAATGTTTTTGTACAAATATTTTTCTGTCCATGTTTTGCTGTGTATTGATCTCCATTTACCTATGTAGGAAAAACAAGTTGAGTTCTTCAGGTATGGAATGTAGACATGATTTTTACCGACTGTCACTCTGAATGTATGCAGGGTTGGAATTCCTACTGCAAACTCTTTAATCAGACACTGGAAATCCAGTGTCTTCAGGTTGTCACTCGCCAAAGGCATTGGGTCAATACAATGAACAATACGATGCAATGTCGATGCATTCCGTAACCCCCGGTCCACCATAGACGTCAGGCCATTTCTGTCCGTTTTGAATACATTTTGATCACGCGCAATGGTCTTGCGAAACAAATTTACAGGACAGTGGAAAAGCAACAATACCTTACATAGACAAAAGCGCCACAAACAGAGCTCCGGTCCTTTGAAATGCTTCCTCATTGTTTATTTAGATGCTTTTATTTGATTCTGTTTTATTACAGCGACAAGCCCCCGCTCTCACCCTGCCGTGCCAGCCCCCGGGCTTCGGCCGTGGCAATCCCCTGCATTAATCCCCAGTTGTCTGTAAATCCGGCCTCCTTTATTCCCCTTCTATTTTCTTGTATTTCCATTGTTCTCCTTTCTCCCCATCCCCATTTCCTCTCTCTCTCTCTCCCCCTCTCTCTCTCTCTCTCTCTCTATCTCATTCTTGATCAGCTGGGGATTTGCAGAGTTAAATTTTTTTTCGTCTTTTGAATGTCTATGACAAAACATTACTTTCCTTAATGAACCATGTTAGTACGTCATGGCCACGGTGCTTGTTTATGACTTCAGGCAGCAGGACAAGCCATGCTAATTATCTCCCCAAAAACGGCAAATGGTTTGAAGTTATTTATCGCTAGAATTGAATGCCAACTACCAATTCCCAGAGTGTATCTTTAAAATAATGAGCCCAGCAGCTGCCTTTCTCAGTGGTTTGTTGTTTGTGATTACTGAACATGAGAATTAACAGTGTACAGTATCCCAGCGTTTCCCTATAACTGGCTTTTGGTCATTGGGTGGAACAGATTTCTCAATTGCGCTTTTTCACTATTATCTTCTTTTCATTCTTTATCGCTCAATATCTCTCGACCCTCTCTTTCTCTCTCTCTTCATCGATTGAGCCGATAGGGTTGTTCGGTATTCTGTGCTGGAATAATATGTAGAAAAGCCAAAATGATGAAATCGAGTGCATTACTTGCTGTAGGCTGCTTTTCGCATGTGAGTTTGAGATTTGTCCAAATAGAGTTTCACCAACCGAATAATCTCTACAGTTATATGTATTCGTATTATTATAGCCGACGTATTAGCGACGTTAAAAATATCAAAGTAAAAACAACAACAAAACCTTTATATGTTCTGTAAAGATTGGTAGCATTAAAAGTAGCCAGGAGGTCAACACAAACAGATAATGTGCTCTAGATAATGAGCTTCTTTTAGTTTTTAACATTGTTAGCGCATTAAAATTGTTCATTGGCTTACATGTAAAATGCTTAGATGACTACATTAACAGAATAAGGAAATAATGTCTAAATACGTGTCTACATTTATTATTTTCAACTCAGGTTTTGCTGTTATTGGACAATTTCCCTATCAAATATGTCTATGTCTATATACCTAAACATTTTTAATGCTTAATACCATTATCATTTATTTTTGCCTATGAGTGTTCATACACAGGGGCAGTTCAAAGTGCTTTACATAAGGCATGAGGCAAAGCCTTATATTATATAAAATCAAAGAAGAACAAAAGCATCCAAATAAGAGGCTTAAATTTAAGGACTCGGACCCATACCCGCACTCACTTTGGTTGTTAGGACTCAAACTCAACTAGAAACTGAGTCTGACTTCTACAGCACACTACACACTAAAAATCTAAAAACAGACAAAAGGAGATAGATGAAATGTGGTACCAATGTTTTTTTTTTAAGTTGCAGTGTGTAGAATATAGCGGCCATTAGTGGTGAGGTTGCAGATCGCAACCAATTGAATTCCCCTCCGTGTAGGAGAAGCTACGGTGGCTGCGAAACTCAAAAAAACGCGAAAGGCCCTCTCTAGAGCCAGTGTCCGTGGAACAGGCTCCTTATGGAGATATAAACGGCTCAATCTAAGGTAATGAAAACACAACAATTCTTATTCTTATGGGATTACACACTAATTAAAACATAATTATGAATATTATATTCCATTTCTGCCAAGTCCGTTCCGCTAGATGCCACTAAATTCTACCCACTGCGCCTTTAACAGGATTGATGTGGTAACCATGTTCAATTCCCTGCAGAAGGGACACATTAAAACACCTGGCTGCAGGTGATGGAGAAGACAGGATACAGATGGGATACATTGTCGAGCCTTATGGGATACGATCCCAGGGTTGGTTACCTGACCACTCACGTTATTGTACCGCAGAGAGCGTGCAAGTTTGACAAGAGTAAAACAGTCATTAATCAAACAGTCTCACCAGAGTCTCAGATAATCAACTGGGGGTGTGTGTGATGGAAGCCACTGGGCGGTAACACTAGAAATGTCCTTTATTCAGGACATGGAGCCGCAGCAGGGGAAGATAGAGCTCCAAGCGTCATTAGCATCACAGGAGGAACACTCCAACTACGCGTATCTGGACTTAAAACCGTTTTGGAGTCATGGGGAACAGGCATATAGCAAATAGAAAATGTGTTTGCGGTTTAGCCAGGGCCAAGAGTTCAGCAACAATGTGCGGAGATATTCATCGTACATGCGGAACATGTGATGGGTTGTCAATGCGAGGGTGTCGATTATTCCATCTGATAAGAGAGCCATATGTGTTGTTTTGCGAGGATGAGGTCGCAAACCCAATACCGAATCTTAATTGGGAATCCAGACAAGACGACGTTGCATCGGTGTAAAAATGTTATAATACAGATAAGAAAATGAGGACAGATAAGGATAATGCCATGCGTGTGAGAGAGAGAGATTTTAGGCCGATAAGAGACTGGAAAGAGCAACTGGAGAACAAGGGATCCCCGCGGTGAAAGAATAACAACATATTAATTTAGCGGGACCGACTTGGAATGAACTGGAAAGATCATTACAGTTTTTGTTTCTCTAAAATATAATCCCGTAGACGCTTGTATTGACACCCGTCCAATCGAGTGGGGTACCATCTGTAAACAGAAAAGCCACATATTGTGAGGGAATCCTTGACAGGGGAACATATTGCATTAGCATTATGTGCTAAAGCTAAACTATCTCCTAGACAAATGGCTGTAAGACCACTGGCTGTGTGTGGATTAGCAAGAAAATATGACCATATTCCTGTAGACAGCGACGCATTACATCCATGCTAATGCCTGTAACATTATTCCCAAAGCTGTTAGTGTCTCCTGGACTCTTGGACACAAAGAGTATGGGAAGGAAACCCCCCCTGTGGAGAAAATTCATTTCCAAAACTAGGTGAAACAGCCGGTAGAAACAACTCAAAGTCAGAGAAGTCAAGGATATTTTTGATTCACGGTGGAAGGGGAAGGTGAGCGGGAGCGACACGGAGGAGGTCACATGGTTTTCTGCAACTTTGGTTGTCAGTCTGTCAAGGGGCTGATGGTGGCATTTAGCATGGGCCAGGGCTTAGATTGTGCCGGATCCAGCCTCGATCGCGTTCCCGGAACTCTCAGATTTGGACGGTCTGTTCTGGGAACTGTTTGCCTGGATCTGGCGTGTCATCATCATGAGGCACGATGAAAATGATCTATCTATCTAGTCTCTGATATGAAAAAGGCACTGAGTGGTCATGTTGCATTGGTGCCGGTTGGTTTTCAGGAAGCGCTAAGTGCCTCTGCTGGTCTGCAGCAACACCCGATTTATTCATCGAGTCAATCAGCGCACGGCGTTGAGGCCATGTGATCAGGGAGGGTTGAAAACTATATCCTCAACCGAAAATGCGTATCATAGTGTAGGAGGATAAATACCGCATATCGCTTGAACCCATGAGGTAGAAAATGCAGGCAAGGCATCTTGCATCTCAACACTGTCCGGTGATGAGGTTGCCGTGTTTTAGTCTGTTATGACATTATTTTGTCTTTTCCACCACTGCAGTAGGTCTTCAAATAAGATACACTGTCGATAAGGCTTGATGACTCTGCAGGTTAAAACACCTAGTCCTTCATAGTCCAGCTGATGTAGTGGCCAATTGCCCACTGTAATAACGATGATATCAGTGGATTATTTGCGGTTTTGAACCCTGTACGTGCTTATTTTAGGAGCACTTCAAGTAAACTTATACAGTAGCTATGTTGTGGCACCTTTCCGTGTTAAGACATGAATGGTGGACTCTAATAAGCACCACTTTCACATGAAAAGTATATGGTCAGACCACGGTCTCACAATTCAGAATTGAATAACACAATTGTTCAGAGGTAGGTTTTAAGGAGGAGCTGTCCCTCGGGGGCTGGAATGGAACGTCTGGTGGCCCGAGAGGGGCACACTTAGGCCTATAGCCTCGGTGAAGCGATTATTCTTTATCAATGATGTTCTGCGTGTGAACCAAAACCCCAATGAGTGTCTGCACTGTAAATTATTCATTCATTACTTTTCAAAGAACCGACCCAGAAACCTTCCGTGCAAGTTGCATCCTTCCTCCATCCCAGAGCTGGCTGTTCTCCTGTTTGATAAAGAGTCAAACCCCCGGAGGTTTCATTGATTGAATCCGTCAAAATGACGCTCTGTGGTTTTAATCAGCAACGTCTTCAGATGCAGCTCAACATTCGCTGAGAACGAGGAAATGGACGAGCGGAATATAAGGCAATAAGCTGTTTGTTCTCCTTGATTTTTATAGAAAAATCACTCTGCCCTAAACCACGGAACGAAGGACGTTATTAATGCGATGAAGGAAAGTAGGACAGACGACCATTATCTAGAAATGTTAGCGCTCTTTTTTTCCCTTTTTTTTGACCTTTTAGAGGAATGAAAGTTAAAGTACATTCGTCCTTTTGTAATTATAATAATGTATCTGCTCCAATTTCCTGTAGGTAGCGGTTAGTTTTATTTGTGTAATAATGGA
>OMKR01105203.1:0-11370 GCA_900302355.1 Cyttopsis rosea | reverse complement strand
TGGCCAAAGGACGTCCACTTCTATGCCTTTCTGTGACTCTTCCAGTCTCTCTGTATCTCTGTTGCAACCTGCTGATGACACTCTGTGACACTCTAAGCTCAGTGGCCACTTCCCTCTGAGAACATCCTGTTTGAAGCCTCGCAATGGCGAGGTACTGTTGATCAATTGTTAGGTGTCGTCTTGGTCTCATGATGTCAAAATGTGAACAGCATGATGAAGAGGACTGTTTAAATACCAATTCTAATTGAACTAGGAATTTTATTGGTCGATTCATGGATCAAACACCTGTTGTGAATTTTGCCGTTCAGCTCCTTGTTAGAGAACAGCAAGTTGTGCAAAAAGTACTGAAACATTGAACAGTTGGACATGTGCATTCAAAAGTTTAGAGAAGGTCAACTTAAGTTCACCTGTAAAGGTTATAGTGCGTTTTAGGTTCATCCTGAAATTTCAACGAAAGCTGAATATCCATAACTTGTAATATAATTGCGTGTTTCAGAAATATTTCAGAAATGTGTTAAAAGTAAATCGATAAATAGCCCAAAGGGATTTTGTGAATACACATGGACATGAGCAGAAGTTTATCAAGCTGATTTTTGTTTCTTTTTCCCTTTTGCTTGCATGACTGCCAGGTATCCATTCTATGAAGTTGCATTGAAAGCAGTGTAAGATATCGGAGCATCTCTTGCAGTGCACTTGTTAGTTATGAAAGAACTATATTCAATTCTATTTCAGGTTTTCCACGTGTGTTTTTTTTTTACAGTGTATCAGGTGCATCGGTGGGTGGGTAGGTGACATGTGCAGGTTTTCATGAGTGTGTGCGCACATTGGAAGAGGTGGGCGGTTACAAGTTGAGGCACCAAGCATATCCAAGAAATAGAATTTCCATAGTTGCTCTCAGTACGCAATTGCTCTGCAATATGTTGGATGACATAATGGTTTGGATAGAAGATTAAAAAAAGTAAAATATAAAAAAGAAGGATGCTTTTTTTTGTAACATTAGAAAAATGCAAGATTCTGCTGCAAGCAGCTCAAGGATACAATCCCTTCCTGGAAAAAGGATTTTGTGGCGAACCATTTCTGCCATAATGCAGCCAACAGCCCAAATATCCACTACATAACGCGCAGCATTGAGGGTAGGGAGGGAGAAGAGAATAAGCAAAAAAAATTATCAAAAGCAACAAGTCAGCAGGAAAAATGAAGGATCAGTGTTTTGTTTTTAAATTAATAGGACTGAACTGAAGGGGCTGAAGACTGTTGATTTTTTCCAATGTATCTACCTATCAATGCCACCTGGCTTCCGCAAAGATGTTCAACTTGTTTCACAAGGTTTTAAAAGTTTTCAAGGGTGGATTCGCTATGTTTCAACACAAGGCCATCCCATCATTTATAACTGTTCGTAGCACAAACTCACTTAACACTTCACTATTGAGAAACTTACCACTCTGCTGCAACTTTTCAATGTGCTTAAATTCGGCCAATGGGCCAAACCAATTTCACTCATGTTTTGTGAATACAATTTTATTTAAAACTACTTTTTGCAATTGCCACAGTACAGCTAAAGTGTAATGTTGGCAACAGTACATTGCCAGTATTATGTTACGCAACTTCTTATTTCTATCCTCTTATGTTAGCGCTGATGTGGCCAAAATCCACCAATTTGCTTAAGTGTAAGAGTCAATAGAACCCTGAAAAACCCGATAAAATGCGCTGTTTGCCACCATTTTTTTCTGTATAAGAGATATAAAGACAACTAAATTGTGAGCTTCCCATTTTCGTAAAAGAGATTTAATGTGGAAAAAAATAAAATCCGGCTGCATTTAAGCACAGTGAGAAGCTGCAGCAGTGGTAAGTTTCTCAATAGTAAATTGAGCGTGGCTGAGTTAGGAACAGTTATAAATGATGGGAAACAACATTTTAATAAGGCCTGGGTTGAAAAATGGCAAACCTATCCATTAAATAAAGTGCATCAATGGTTCCATCCAGGACATCCCGACTGAAACTGTGAAGTGCTGCAGGCCAGAGTGCTGAGTGCACCTGCTGAAGCGTGCCTAAGCGACTAGATTCCCATGGAGCTGGGTCTTTTAGACCAACTCTTAATGACCTCAGGGCTGGCGGCCGATGCTCAATTAAACATCAACAACGCGAGCTGCAGCTGCTGGGCCACCAGGAGCTCGAAAAACAGGAAGTGTCCCACGATGCTCCGCTTCCCCTCTGCGTGCGACCTTTAAGAACTGAAGGGAGAGACTGAATGTGTGTGTGTGTGTGTTTGTGTGTGCGTGCCTGGAGGGTGGGTTGTGAGGGGGTAGGGTGTAACTGAGTGTGTACGTAGATGAGGTGCTCTCAAAACATCCCAGTGGGAGGGGCATGCAGCAGGCCAAGTCAGCGCAAAGTAGCTCCTCGTTGGTCAGTTCAAACCTGCATCCACGACTCACCGTTGGCCTGGTAGCCCATGCCCAGGATGACCTCGGGGGCTCGGTAGTAGCGGGTGACGACATAGGGGGTCATCAGAAGGCCCGTCGCAGCTGTCCTGGCCAGGCCAAAGTCAAGGATCTTCAGAGTGCAGTCAGATTTCACCACGATGTTACTGGGCTTCAGGTCCTGCGGGGGCAAACCGAACGCACTGAGGTCATGTTGCAAATATTGCCTGAACAAAAATACAAATAAAAAGCCATTATTTGCATTTGTTGAGGTATATATATAGCATTATTTCACCCCCCCAAGCATTTGAATTTAGAATTATATTATTATATTAATTAGAAATATTTTACCACCAAGGAAAATAAATTCCCTGTGCTTAAAAAATATTAATTCAAAATATGCTGACAAATACCCAGACAAAATTATCGCTATCGTTACAATCCACAATCATATGTTTCCATCCACACCCAAATCTTCTTGCTGTGAGGCAACGGTGCTAGCCGTGACAATTGATTGTGAACTGAAATGTCATGATCGTGACAGACTTGTTTGTAGTGTGTCCTCAGCGTGTCCAGCCTGGGAGAACAGGCCGTTTTCTGTGGGTGTCCATTTTATGCTATTGAACCACTGCTCTGACTGGCCGCTGTATCTGGGTGTTGGGCTGAGACAAGAGAGAGAGTTCCTGTCCTTCGATACTTGAACATGGCCACTGTTCAACTCAAGAAAACACTGGCTATTCACTTTGGGAGGGCCTACTCAGGGTTACCAGTCAAAACGGCTCATCGCCTGATCACCCTTTAAATAATGAAACTATTGAAAAAACAGGAGGAGTTTCAAATTACACGACCAATCCTTTACATACCAAAGGAGAGGCATGATGAGCGTACTCAAAAGGCGCAATCAGCAAAATTGGCCAATTACCGACAAATGAAATGTGAACCTTGAAAAGCGCTATACAAATAAAACGTATTATTAATTATTATTATCATCATCATTATTATTATTATTATTATTATTATTATTATTATTAATAATAATAATGGCTAAAGGAAGCCATAGAAAACATTGCCAAACATGACTCCTCCTCCACAATGCTTCTGAGGCTCTTCTTTGACTTGAAATGATTCAGTCTAAAAAAAGGCTATTAATACTAACCATTTTTACAAAGCGTGTTCAAAGTGATTAATGATGATTAATTATATAACAGACCCAAGAGCACACAGTCAAACCTGACAGCAAGTGTTTTTTCCTTCATTGGAGCATTTGTCATGCTTCTAGAGATGGCATGGAGAGAGAAATTGTGTCTTCGGGGACCGAGTTGTTATGTTCACTGGGAGTGATTCTCTTCACTTATGTGCTGACAACCCTTAAGTCTGGATGCCTTTCATGCTGTTTACAGGGCGCCTACTTATACAAAGAACAAAAATAAGATATATTGAAGAAAGGTTTTGTGAATGAGGCCCAATACTTGAGCCCTAAAAGGACGTCCTCCCCAAAAGAAACACAGCAGTGGCCAAATTTCAAGACAAAACAGCTAAAAAAACAGACCAGAAATCGTCTTAACTGCGTTGGAGAAGATGGGACAATTACTGCTTCTCAACTGCAAAGCGCAAAAAAACCCTGCAAAATACACAGATATAGCTTTGGCGAAATGTGACTCACTAGCGAATCAGGTCACCTTATGAGAGGTTCGTGTGCCGCGCCGACACAAGTGAAGCTCCGTCGCCGTTGGGCCAAGTTAGTTCTGCTTGGCAAGACAAGGGGGGAGAATGTGTTCCGCTAATCTACCCCTCTGTCCCTCAGTGTGGGTGACTGACAGAGGGATGCAAGTGTGTGTGTGATGCTTGGAGAGAAAGAGAGAGAGAGACCATGTGTGTGGATGTATGTACTTTAGGCCCGAGGCTACCTGCTGTGGAGTCGTGAGTGGGTATGTGTGTGTGAGTTTGTATGTATGAATTTTTAGATGTTCTTGGGTGTATGCATGTTGCATCCCATGTTGCAGCATTTAAGGCAATGTGAGGGCACCGAAAACCCATCCCGGCTTATTATGTGACCCCCCACATCCTAACCTGGCGCATTTCGCAGGAGCGTACTTAGGTAGATGGGGCAAACATCGGTAATTCCTTTCTCTGTCAAAAACGAGATGATAGCAGAATTATTTTCCTCAATTTGCACTTTATTCATTCATTTTGCACTACCTCATTTATATTCATGTCTATTTCATATGTTATGTAAATACTCTCTGAAATCACGTCCGGGCAACGGAATTTCGTTTTAATGTACACTGGAAGTGAACGTTGAAAATGACAAAATAAAAATAAATGAATGAATGAATGTTCCTCAATTTGTTTTCTATCTCTCAACTTATTTTCAAAACTGAGTTTGATTTCTAAATATTAAAATGCCGAGGCTACTTGCTCTCCACCAGCATTTTAAAGGTACAGTGTGTAGAATTTAGCGGCCACTAGCAGTGAGGTTGCAGATTGCAACCAACTGAATTCCCCTCTGTGTCCACGGCGGCCCAAAATGGTGGCGTCCGTGAAGGAGAATCTACGGTGGCCGCCAAACTCGCGAAAAACGCAGAAATCCCTCTCTAGAGCCAGTGTTTGGTTTGTCCGTACTGGGCTACTGTAGAAACATGGCAGCACCTGTGGAAGGGGCTCCAGCCCCCATGGATATACAAACGGCTCATTCTCAGGTAACGAAAACACAACGATTCAAATTTTCATGGGATTATTATTATATATACTATATTATACATTAGTTAAAACATACTTATGAATATAATATTCCATTGCATTTCTGCCAAGACTGTTCCGCAAAATGCCACTAATTCTACACACTGCACCTTTAAAGGGAAAAAAATATGTTGTGTGATGTCAATTCAGAATGTGAAATGGTTTTGATAAGGTTATAAATTGTATCTACTCGTAAACATCAACACCGGCTCTTCTTCACTTCCTTAAACAATCGCTAAAGAAACAACAACAAATAAACACCAGAAGCTAAAAATTTCATTTCAAATCATCTCCATGTTGTTATTGATTAATTGTTGTTATTGATTGATTTATTGAACATAAAACAATAAAGGCAAGAAATAGGAATGTTTAGAAGTTACAGAATAATAGAGGGGGCATGCTAGTATAGTGAGCATGAACTTGAAAAAAATAAATTTATAAACTTAAAATTAAAGGATTAACTTGAATTATGCATTTTCTAATATTTTTATAAATTAATGATTCAAACATAATTTCAGTAAAACACATTCAACATTATGTGAAGGAGTACAGCACAATTGAAATGTAACCATTTAAAGCACCAATTGTGTTTCTAAATGTGTGTTTTGTGCTGCAAGTCCAGAAATGCTTGCTAAAACTTTAAGGTCGGTTTTCTCAGAAGTTCTGTTTTCAAAGCCTTAATCTTGAATAAGCCATAGCTTCCAAAATATTTGCTTGATTCCCACAAGCGATACCTTGTTTTGAAGCTCTGATTCTACACTTCCGTATCATAAAAAAACAAAAATGTCAAATTTTGAAATGTGACCCTAAAGTATGCGGTCGGTCAAATATGTGCATGTACTGTATGTGCTTTTAATAAACCTGGAGGATTAGAAACCTGGTGACAAGCTAGTTTGTGTGTGCGTTAGTGTGTGTCACTCTGACTCACCCGGTGTATGATGCCGGCGGCATGGAGGTGTTTGATGCCGCACAGCATCTGGTAGAGCAGATAGGAGAGCCTCTCGTGGTCCAGTTCCATCTGGATCACCTGGCAAAGGTTGGCGTCCATCAGCTCCATCACCAGATACCTGCAGGCGCAGCCAGGAGGTGGGAAAGTCTTGGTTACATCTTAAAAGAGGCCAAAATAAGCCTTGAAGTTATTCACTTACAATTTTTACTCTTTTTAGGAAGCCCATGCAATATCTGGCAAAGGAACTACAGATGAAAATGTGCCTTTTTGGCCAACTCTGACGTATTTACTGTAGTGCTTAACTTAACCCTATTCATTCATGTCAAATTACCATGTCAAAAAAATTAATAAAAATAAAAACACACATATATATATTACAAGAGGCACAAAGGCCATGGCCACCACTTTGACTTACTGTGGAAGGACAACAATACATTTTACTGATATTCCTGGTATGTTGACATTTTCCCCACATGCTTCCAAAATGAAGTTGATTATACTGTAGCTATCTTAGCTTACCTTTTGTTCCCCGATACTCTACAGATCAGACGTTTCAAAAGGATTTGTATTTTAGTCAGAAATATGTATCACAGACTCTCAAAAAGAGCAGGAGAAATAAAATCTCCGCTTTCCACACAGCAAGCATAGAGGGTAGTATCAGGGCTGTTACAATCGTGACAATTTAGTTGCAGATTAGTTGTCATAGAAATAATTGTGATTAATAAACTAAATAAAATTTTCCTCAACTCAACTGAAAAATTCCTTGACATATTGATGAATTGATTATGGAATACAATGATTTTGCAAAATAGTGTTAGTATGTATATGGACATGCATCGAGGTAAGAAACACATACAATTGTATTATGTATAGCAAATAACGCACTGAAATGCATGTATGCTTACATGCATGAAAATACGAGTGGCGGTCTCCCCCGTGGCCACCGTTTGGCTATTTTTTGTTTGCAATGCAGCTCCAATCAGGCGAACACACTGACACACACAATTAAATGCAGACACACACGCGTGTTCTCAGCAACGATCAAATTAATCGCATCATACTCCGCAATGTTCCGAGCCATCGCTTCTCACCACATCTCACCCGACCACGCTCTGCGAGCTGGGCCACACGGACACGGACACACACACACTTTGGCCATCTAGCCTACTTCTAAAGGCATTGAGCACACTGCTAAATATATCCCAGTGCTTCCCTTAATAAAAATCCACCTAAAAATGAGAATTCCAGATGTTTTCGGAAGCACTAAAGGGATGAGGAAGGGAGGCGTAACCATAAAAAAAGGTCAGTGTTTTTATGACATTATTTGATTAGCACAACCTGCTAACATTCACTTTGTGCAAGCTGTGTTCTTCAGTTTTGGAAAATAATGTAGACAATGTGGCACTATGATCAAAATTCAGGGTCAACGACATCACATTTTATGAGACACTGGGGTTTTACGAACTCGATAGCTCAGTAAAATACCGGAGCTAATTCCACTTTGTGCCACACACGTTAACACGGTCATTAACCTAATTCAAATATTACAGTTGTATTTTCATTAGAGCCTGACCGATGCCAGATTTTTGGGTCCGATGCCAATCCCGATTTTTCCTAGCTCACCAATTACCAATGTTTTGACTGATATTTTGTCAAAAAGTGCAAAATTTTCAAATCTATTTGAAAAACGTATATATTATTAAAGTTTCTATATTTGAGAACATAGCTGATTAACTTATAAGCAAACAAAGCAAACAAAAAAATAAAAATAAACACACAAATAACTTTTTGATAGATAAAAAATATATAAAAGATGATATTAAATCAAATTTAAGAGTTTATTTCCGGGATCTGAGAAATCATGGTCTCATTGGGTATACTGTATCTGCTGTACATCATGACAAATGCATCGCGTGATCTTATCACGCTCAGGTGATAGGACACTGAACATACTATGGTCCCTCCCTTAAGCTATGTCACAAATCAACGGCAGAACTGCTT
The DNA here is from genome assembly GCA_900302355.1 of Cyttopsis rosea. Taxonomy (NCBI): domain Eukaryota; kingdom Metazoa; phylum Chordata; class Actinopteri; order Zeiformes; family Parazenidae; genus Cyttopsis; species Cyttopsis rosea. The sequence continues at coordinate 3,264 of OMKR01105203.1, read as the reverse complement.
TACAGCAATATTTACACCAACATTTTACAGTTATCTGCACGTGGTGTAAACAAACATGGATTTATAATGACTAGTCGGGCTTCTGCGCTTATTTTGGTGAGTAACTTATAAGTTGTATAAAACAGACAAGTACAGGATAAATAATCAATGTTTTTTTGTTTATTATACCGATATCGGTCGGGCTCTAATTTTCATTTAAATTAATACCATCAATTACCATTAATTCCATTAATTAATACCATGGCAGCAGTAACATATTCCTCTTACATATAGTGTTTTGCAAAATCGACTAGTTGAAAGATGATTAATAGATTCATAGGCGCAGGCTGTGATAGCGAGCCATTGCGAGTGACTTCCATTGAGTAGAGTATTTTGAGCTTTTCACCGGGAAGTCATCTGCGTATAAAATACAGGCAAGGACTATTCAAGATATGTTGAAAATTGCATCTAAACTGCATCTGACCCATTTGCTTATCTATCAAAATAAAAAAGACTTGCCATTTTCCCTGGGCATCACGATAGTTTGGTAGCGAGTAAGTTCATGCCCTGTGATCGTGTTGCATTCACCAAATCACAATGTACAGGAAATGAAAAAGCCTTTGCTGTTTTTAGAATGTTTTGAAGAGTGGTTATACAAGTGTTCGCAGCACTGAGGCACGTACGTACCGTATTTCCTCAAATATAAACCGGTATTCAAATAAAAACCGGGCCTCTAATAAATGTCGGGGGCGTGGTCGACATGAACAAATAAAAGCCTGCCTCAAATACAGACCAGGAAAAAAAACTCTGATCGGAGCTGCGGAGCTCTTTTCGCCAAATAAATAACAAATAAAACTGTGTTTTAATTGTCGATTTATTTAATTTACTTTGTTTCCTGCTGCTGCAGAGCAGATCGTAGATCGCTTCTTGGGGCAAATGCCCCGCTCTCGTTTTCCAAAGCAGGAAGTGCTGCATTCAAGGGAACTCGGAAAACTGTAATTCCCCCGTCAGCTACCAGCTAGCTCTCTCTTTTTTCACCATACAGGGATTCACCATGTATGGTGAAAAAGAGAGGGAAAGGGCACAGTGCCATTTTATTTCGAACATGCGTTTATTGAACAAATTGCACATGATTTGAATACCCAACCAATTAAACAGAACATTAATTAAAATAAGATGAAAGCCTTCAGAGCCATTTCATCAACTTCATCAACTTTTGCGAACTAGCACAAGTTCCATAATGTTGCCTTCGAAAGCCTTTATTTTGCTTGTAGCTCATGACAATGCTATATGATGTCAGTTCTTGTTGTTGTTGTTGTTATTGTTGAATGAAATGGAAATGGAAAGTTGAACTCTGGTTCCACAATGCCTTTCAACCGTGACGCAAACAACCATGTGATATTTAGACTAATGCAGAGAGGGCAATGAAAATGAATCTAACGCAAAATAATATAATGTAGTAGTGATGTAGTCAGCCGTTTCAACATTAGCTAGATCTGCCCTCTACTGTGTTAGAAACACGCACTCTACTGTAGATTGCGTTTACATACTTTTAAGGCACAGGAGTCTAAGCAGAGACTTCTCTAGATCCCCTGTTCAAAGAGCCCAAGTCTAGAAGCCTGTGCTGCATTATTTTAGAAAAAGGTTCCCAGTTTTGATATACTTGGCCGGAGAACAGATACTCACACGTCTTGGAACTCTTCCAACGTCTTCTGTGGTGTGAAGACATTTAATAAGCCGATTATCTGCACAAATGAAAGAGAACGACTGTTATTCTGCAGGTGCAAGAAGGAACGGGAAGAGCTGCAACGAATGGAAAAAAACATTTGTCAGCATTTGAAGATCACTATCATTGCATTCCTCAACTTGGCATAGCTGAAACGGGTTCATCTACTAGTCTTCACTGCATTTCTGCTTCATGTGGATAGACCAGAAAAAAACACCTTGTTGACAGATTAATTCGGCAGCTCTACAGCACATGCGGCAAACTCAAAATTCTAAATCAAAATCTCCACTACAATCCTAAACATGCAACGCCCCTGCCTCCCAAACATCAGACAGCCTCATACAGCAACTGAACTTCTCACATCAAATTAAATATAAATGGCGATCTTGGTATGACAGGATGAGCCCATGTAACATAATTGTTCTGACAACTTTTGTTATCTTAATTACACAATTTTGGTGTTTTTTTCCTGTGTTTTATACATCTATGAACATGGTAAGGTTGGGAGAGGTGGGTAGTGGGGGCTCAAAGAAAAAAAAAAAAAAGAAATCATTGTTGTACACATGGAATCCTACAGGTCAATTAAAGACAAATACTAAGTGGATTTGGATAATTATTAAAGATTGGTTGGGAATCCCACTTTCAGATTAACTTCAAATGAACACTAGAATAATAGTGAAGAAATTGTATTAATATTGTATTAATTCAAAATTATTAAATAACACATATGGAATGATGTAATAACCCAAAAAAAGTGTAATATACACACACACACACACACAGCTGCTGAATAATTCTTTTTTTACGAGAGGGCTCCGTCTTATCGCTTCAGAAACTAACGTTATATTATTTTGCGCTATGGACGCTTCATATCCAGGTCAATTCATACAATTCACACCTGAGTAAAGCATATAAACGAGAAACGTTGTGCTTACCTAAGGGTGTAACGATTCACCGATACGAATTGGAAACTGGTTTTAATGTTAAAGATGCGACTACATCGATACGCGGACCCTGGATCGATCTAAATGGACCATGAACTCAGTCGATGGCCCGATCTAAAGTTACAAATCGGTTGACGAAAGCTTTGCTGCGAATTCTACTTTAGTATAAACTAAGCTGCTGCGGAAGACTCACTGATCTAACGATACAAGTCATGTTACTTTCAAAATAATAATTATTTGTTTTATTTGGAGACATGGGGAACGGGAGGGACAGTGGACTGGAGATCACTGCCTCTCCATTACACAATCCAGTCCTGAATCAGGACATCCAAGGCGGAGTGGGACAGTCCCTTAGTTGGGTTTAAAATGTTAGTTTCATACAAGTAGAAACTCATGAAAACAAATAGATCTAAAATAAAAACCGGCACGGAACCGGCATGCACGGCGCAGCGCTGTCTGGAAGAGAAAGAAAAACGCCCCTCCAATTATCTGCGTTAGGTTTACGTTTCTCATTTTCCATACAAGTAAGAAACTAAGGAAACAAAATAAATCAAAATCTTTCTCTGAATCCCTGTTCAGCCTGAACCCTGCGCTTGTGTCTGAACGTGCCGTTCA
>OMKR01105202.1:0-12163 GCA_900302355.1 Cyttopsis rosea | reverse complement strand
GGGACAGAAGCCGCAGCTGTGGCCGTGGGATTGGTCAGAACGTCAAGCTGAATGTTCTGATTGGCCAACAGAGACTGGACCAGGCCGATACTCTGGGTGGGTGACATGGCCTGGGCGGGGCTGTGGATGGGAGCGATAGGGATGTTGACTGTGCAGGGAGGGTTGTCCCCTGCCACACCAGACGGACCCATCACTTGATAAAAGCAAAAAGAGAAAAGCACACACAAACAGAACACAGATATTAGAATGTCTTACAATAACCACATTAAGCAGAATTGTGCTAAATATTTTAAGTGAAAAGTATATGATACATTGAATACATTCCTTCATTCATTCATTTATCTTACCTGGAAGGTCATCCTCATCCTCACTGAAAACATTGGGATTAAAAACAGGCAAGCTCATGAAGTCGAGTGAAATCTTCCTCACTTCCGGTAGGTAGATAGTCATCTGCCGCGGCTGCAGGTGAAGCAAGCTGGTCTTATAGATGACTGAAAGAGAGAGGGAGAATTGCAATTAAAGTCATAAAATGACACGTTTGTAAAAAGAAAAAGAAAAATATTGCTTTTGTGATATTTACCTGCACCCAGATTAGCAGGCAGGAATGAGGCGAGCCCCACAATCTTAAACTTTGTTCCCCAGATGTTGGATGTAACTTGAGCAAGGTAATTGTGCTGTGAAACAGAATAAATGCATCATACCTTATTTGCATTACAAAAGAGTATATTACCCAAAACCTGAACTGGGCTTATAGGCTTTGTGATAAAAGTACAGGTAATTCAATAAGAAATTTCGTTTTTTATGTGCCACAGTACTGCAAGTATTGCCTCGGCATTGTAACTTTCATCTGAGAGTCACATCTCCTTCCCAGGAATTATTTCAATAGATTTTGAGATTGTGATGTGATTACATGGGACACATGTCTCATCACATGTCACATGTCTCATCTTGGATCGTGGATAGTGGTAGTTATTTGATTATTGCAGCGTTCTTAATGAAAAACGAAGTAAATAAAGATGACTGATGATACCTCAGTGATTCCATCCATTGAGAACTCTCGCCGAGTCAAACTGGGGGAGCGAACTGGAGGCTTCTTGGTCAGTAACCGTGGAGATCTTGGACCCTCCTGATTGGCTCGCGAGAGTTTGGGAGATTTTCGGGACTCCATGTTCATTCTTTTAAAGAACAAGATTGATCTCCAGTTAAATTCACATTATTTTAAGTGGCATTATTTTTGCATCATACACTTTATTGGGAGGTGATAGAACCAAACCGATTTGAAAATGCTTTTCCCAACAAATGATAAGCATCTGCTTTGTCACACAGGATCAATTTGTTTTGTTATTGAGGTCGGGTCACTGGTTATGAGGTAAAGACAATTATATTAAGATTAAATTGGCATAAAGCAAGACATGGACAGCATGACTTGCACCATCTGTTCAGTCTGGATGTTATGCAAGCCAGCCCTTTTAGTAATCCAAAATGGTTGAAAAAACACATTCATTTGAAGGACTCCAACTACAAAGCTGTCTGACCTGGAGTGTTTGGGTGACCTGTTTCCTCTGGATAACTTTGGCGACTTCTTGCCAACCCACTCATCACTCAGCTCTATGTCGCTGGAGTCGGAGCAGTTGCAGCTGTCAGTGTAGGAGATCATGGGATTCACACACACTTCCTCTGGGAAAAGAAACCAATAAAGACGAGTGGTCGGTTAAGGGAGCTGTAGGGATGTGGTTGCGATTAAAGATTCAGCGATTTCCTGCTTGACGATGTCATGGTGTCCAAACCGTAAGAATTCTAGATTGTATATCATCTATCTGAGCTCACTCATGCCACCCACCTGACTTGCTGTCCGTTTTGGGATCCATGATGACGAACTCAGGCCGCAGCTTGCTGATGCGTCGTCCTTTCAGTATGGGCACCAGCCCCCCCAGGTGCTCCAAGTAGAGGGTGTAGCACGGCCCCCCGGCCTCGGGGTTGTCCTCCGCTCTCTTCATGGTGCAGTGCAGCCTCTCATTCCCAGCAGTGGGGTAGCTGACAAAGTCACGGATGTTGTTTGGGTCAGGAATTGGAGGCTGGAACAAACAGAGCAAAATACAATAATGGTGGTGGTTTCCCAAGGGGGTGGGCTCCCATTATTGCAATTTAAAAAAAAAACATTAAAATAGAACATGTTTCGCTGTGAAAGACTTCACCAGGAATGCATGTACCTTGATGGTGGGTATGAAGGCTGTGGTCACGTAAGAACAGAGCAAGGAGGGCATGTTCAATTTCCCTACATCTCTCTCCTCGCGCAGTGCGCTGGCGATGCCCTGTTGGCACAACAATTGGAGGCTCGCCACCCTGTGCTCCACGCGCACCACGTACAGCGCCGGGCCGCACGCCAGGAACAGACGAGAGTCTCTGTGACCCCAGCAGATGGTGGTGATGGGTCTCTGAAAGACAGTCAGTGCACAGTCAGCCATGTTCATGATACTGTAACTCTCTCTGCATTTGACTAGTTCCCACTAGATGTTAGTTACTTCCTACTAATGCAGCTTATAAGTCAGGCCTATTGAACTGGTGGCGCAGGGGCCAAATATGGCTGACATATTAATGCAGACTGGCCCTTTGAATACATTTGATGGTTAGTAGTTATATTAATTTAACCTCTAGCACCAACAAGTACCAACAACCATATGACTATGCAGAAACAATGTGCATTTAACAATATAAAACCTGGGAGAATATCATCTAGAAATGTATTTGTGTATTTTAAGCTTTTTTTGTAAATGTATTAAATAATTTGAAAGTAGAAAAAATTATATGAAAAATATGAATCTTCTTTTTCCTTGTTTCACAAGTGTAGTGCAACAAAATAGTATGCTTATCAATAATATTCAATCTGGGTCTGAAATAAACTGCAACACAATGTTTCCACTTAATTTATCTTGCAGTACTCTGAATACAGTACCTGCAACCATATTGTTTACAACAGTTGGAATTTAACCCCTAATCTTGCCCAGGTGCCTATTTTCCGGGTATAACAGGGTCACAACTATACCTGTGCAGGCGTCTCTAAGGTATAAATGTGTTCTCCTTGGACGTTGTAGAATTTAACGAGGGCATTCCTCATGATGGACGCGCAGGCAGAATCGGCGGGGGTCACGTGCCTCTCCATACCGGCCACAGCCAGCAGGTCGCCCTGGGAGCACCACTGGACCTCCACATCTGGAGGAGACGGAGACGGAGATGAGGATGCCAGGCGATTACAAGGTGCAAGGTTAGGCCGTCAATCGTGTTTGAATTATCTAACGGGTCTGTTCTCATCTAGTAGCTTCTGTATTGCTCTATACCTTTGTTGCTGGGCAGGGATAACCAATTTCATACGTAAATCCAAATTAATATGTAACTATGTACTGTAAATATGGCAGAATGTACTGTATATCTGTAAAAAAGATTATTTGCTGTATTATATATGATAAACAGTATATATGATCATTATTGTTTTTTGTATTATTATATAAAATTTATATAATAATACATATTATTATTATTAGTAGTAGTAGTATTAGTAGTATTATGCAGACAACATGCTAAATTCCCCCCCAATAACAGATTATCCTATATTGTATCCACAGTGGAATTGGAGGGATGGGCAAAATCTTTACTTTACGCGACAAGACCTCATTAAAGACCAACTTATTTTGACTGTTCCAAACCCTTTTTCACGTGTTCACACTGATAATGAATGATTTAGTACACACCTTTGAGCCCTGAGCGGATAACCATGGGGGAGAGGTCGTCGTAGTTGTTCATTAAACTAATATCTCCTGATAAGAAGCTCACTGTCAACAACGGTTTGATCCTCCGCACTTGAGAGAGGAAAAAAAAAAGAAAAACACATCAGCTTCCCAAGACGTGCGAACGTCAAAGATAACAAGCGCAGAAGAAGTAGTTTAGGTTTACAGCGCTTGTACCTATGGGCAGGACGTTGTCGTCAGAATCTGTATCGCTCTCTGTGCTGTCCTCCACCAAGAAATTAGGGCAGTTCCAGGACATGCTCACAATGCCGTCGGACTCATGCAGCAGAACGTGGGCCAGCATCCGTCCGTGGCAGTCCATCACAATCACCTGACCGTCAGCCGTACCAAACAGCACCTGAAGGGACCGTCGTGCAACAGTCGATACCATAGAACAGATGATCCATTGGAACGGCAGATTGTTTCACCGTTTATTATTCCAAATTATTTAATTTTGTCTTCATAACAACAAGAAAAAAAAAGAAAGAAAAAAAACCCAATAGGATTCATAATATATAGTCTATAGACTAGGAGTTAAAAAACTTGATACATCCTTCTTCAGGAAAACGTACCCTGTGTCAGCATGACATGAGCTGCCAGGTGACGCTGTAAATGGCAGGACTGTGCCATCTAGTGTTGACAGTGTTCCAGGTGAGGAACGGCCTCCTAATCCCAGTTAACTGCCCACTGGGTCTGTAATCGGATTTTGATGGACTCCTGGATCCATCTGTGGTACCGGCTGCTCTCACAGCTTAATCGCGGTGTTCTTTCATTCATCTTGTGTATAATGTGGTACTATTATGCAAAATCGATTATTTCAAATTTCAGACAAGGTACGTCCCTTCTATATACAAAGGTATATATTGTAATCACAATAATATCATGCTAATACCTGCTGATCATCAGGTGTCCAGATACCGCAGGTGATCTGGCTTTCAAGGTTGATCTCAGATGACCAGTGCCTCTGACCGCTGACTGACCCGACCAGCACGAAGCCGTCCCTGTAAGCAATGAGCGCTTGGGTTCCATCGTGGGACCAAGTGAAGTCACTAACCTGTTGGTGAAAAATGTGCACTTTTGAGAATGATTTCTGTGTGTGTGTGTGTGTGCGACATACGCTTTTATTGCCCCCTAAGGGAAACTAGAGTGATTAATTACCATAGGTCGGAATTAATGGCGGCAGCAGTTTAACCTTCTTTGAGGGACTTTGGCTTTTTTACCAGAAGGCAGGAGCTGGAATTGAGACACTATTTTCTCAGCCTCTAATAACAGCCTGCTCATTAATTAAAAGAAGGGTTAGACGTTAATTGACCTTCATACTGTAATTTTCATAGCCACATTACCCATCCACCATTACTTACATGAGAGCTGTCACAATTATTACAGAATTGTGCGATCGCAATCATTTGAGCCGAGTGCAAATCGTTCTACAATCAAATATCAAGGGAATTTGAAAGTAATGTGAGAAATACACCAATAAAATGCTAATTAGGTGCATTTTCATCAGTTGGGATGAAGCAAATTAACTGTCTGCCTGAATTCTTATGTTCCAATGTTCAGTGTCTATAGATAGCTCCTCAATATGCATGTGCAATATGTACATTACATTACTATAATCTTATACTATTAAAGTGGCATAAAAAGAACAAAAAGGAACTGCAATTATTTGTACATTAATTGTATGTGAGGTCTTGTTGTTCATGTAGAATGGATTGTGGTGTTACTAAAGGTATATGAGATGTGTTTTTGCAGCAGGGTCCCCATGACAAATTCATGTTACTGTACAGCGCGTGGTTTTGAGTTTCATGGGCAGACAGATGCTCACCTGGGCTCCCCTGTCGTTCACAAGCTCCACCGACCATCTTCCTTCGTACTGAATCCACACAAAGATGCCTCCCTCCATATCGCAGGTTGCCAGCTTCTGAAAGGGCTCGTTCCAACGCACCAGGACAACCTGCGAACGCCCACGTTGTTACTGTCCATCTCTAGTTAAAACAACCCGCTGTCGGAAAACTCTGGAGCGAGGGTTCTCAACCAGTGGTTCCTGATCCCAACCTAGGGCCAAGCGGGTCCATTTCGATCCAATCTTATTCAACCGTGATCCAACCGTATTTTAGAAGCTCGGGAAATGAGTTGCTGTTGTTTCAATGGCTTTTTTGTCGATTAGCCATAGATGCACTTTTTGTAACTTGCACAATAGCATTGTGGATTACTGCACAAATTCAATTAGAATGGTTCAAATCTCAAGTTCTGTTTGGGTCGTGACTCTGGGACCAGTTGAGAACCATCCTTCCCTACAGCAGCAGAACGGAATGCACAAAGACAAAGGCAAATCGCGACGCGTCCGGCCGCCAAGGCTAATGTTCCGGGGTTGGAGACGAGCACGCACCTCGCTGTTGTGTCCTCTCAGGTTGAAATTGATTCTCTGGGGGGTGTTCCTGTCCCTCCTGCAGTGGCTCGACGTAAACGTCACCCCAACGACGCCTCTCCCGTTCCCCGTGGCGAGCCATCCCTCCTCGTAGTAGCGTCGCCGGCACACCGGCTTGTCCTTCTCGCTCTTGGGGACCCGGCCTTTCCACGAGAGGCAGAGGATGTTGGAGTCACTGCAGAGGATGGGACCATGTTCCACAGCAGCCAACATCCCTACTGAGTGACCAGGCTGGAAGGAAAACAACAAGCCAGGGCAGGAGATGGAGGGTTAAGAGAGCATTAGGGGATCAGGGATAAATTTGCTCAGAAATTTTGATTTTTTTTCTTTTTGCTACGATTGACATGGGTGAGAATTTCTAAAGAGTGAAAGTCAAAAAGGCAATCCAATCCATAAGATCGTCTGCGTCCCAGAATTCCATTCGAAACAGATCATTTTCTTATTCACTTGAGGTGATGGGGATATTTTTTCATCGGAGGCCCGATGGTGCTGTTCATTTTTCTGAATGTTCATCCATATCTACAGTTTACTGACCACAACTAGCTACACAATTAAGATGCTTTACCAATTCACGCGACTTTCACATTTCACTTTGCGTTATTGCCGGGAAAGGCCGACCCCTAGCCCGGCATCGCCAGACCAATTCGCAAATGCATATTAGTCTGGAACCTCTCCGTTCATTTTCGATTTCCAAGGGGCGTTTTCAACGGGCGCAGACCAAAATGTCTCTGGACGCAGTTGGATAGAGCTACAACCAATCAGAGCAACGACACGTCTGATGTAGCGCTGAGCAACTGGGCCAGTTTGTTGATAACACATCTTCCTTATCAACAAAAGCTTTAAGTGCAGTTGTTTGTTCTTCTTTTAGAGAAAATATAATATTCGTCCTCTGCATCGTCATTGTATCAAACCCGCCCATGTTCGATAAACGGTTGTGATTGGCCCGGCCATTTCCGGGCCGGGTGGAAATCTGTTTGAATGGGAGGGGGGGTCAGACGTATCCGCCAGAGCAAATGAACCATGAGCTCGCAGATTCGTCTGGTTCCCAGGTCGGCGGACCCCGCCACCAACTATGGAAACAGCACATAGAGGAGCACATACAGCAGATAACGCAAATACATTGAGTGGCCGTGTCTTAAAAAGCGCCCGCCCAGAAAGAAAATCCAAAATGAGATCTTTCTTTGACTATATAATCTTCCGGATTTCCACTTTAAATTATTATGTGATGTTTAAAAGAAAAGGCTTGTTAGTAAAATACATGAGAAGAGCCAGTCAGAAATATACAAATTCTCCTCTGGAAAATGGGAATGAACGGAGTGATGATCATTCAACATAGGCCTGTACTGTACCTACCTCATAGTTCCTGGACATGTTTAGTTAAAACCTCTCCTGTGCAGGTGTCCATATTTCCATTCAGATGAAGCGCTGAGGCGGGTACCAGCTCTGCTCCTCCTGACGCCTACAGTGAAATCTGAGAAGCAAGGACCATCAGGATCCAGTCAGGCTCTCGGTTATTATTATTATTATTATTATTATTATTATTATTATTATTATTATTATTATTATTATTATAATAAAGGATCCACTGGAGACTTTAATGTGTCATTAAAGATGCAGGACTTCTGAAGAGCCCCTCAGTAGCCTCTGGTTCAACAAGTTCCACAGCCTGGGAAGCTGAAGAGGAGACTGTCTTCTTAAAATAGCAGTGTAGTCATTGAATGCATCAGCCTTGAGATCCACTGATGTTCGGTCTCTATAGCCACAGCAGCACCGCAGTGGAGGCTGCTGCTGCTCGGTCTCCATGGGTACAGAAACTGACCGGGGATTTTTTTTTCCTTCTTTTTTTTTTTTTCTTCTTAAAAAAAAATTTTTTTTTTTTAATCTTTCACGTAAAACACCATTACACCGAAAAGCAAATGACTGAGACAAAATTAAATCTAAATAATTTGGATGTGTTTTCACTCTTCAATTGATAACCAATAACGATCACATTACATCACCGAACGCGGGGTAAAAGCACATAGGCGCTGCTCGGGGGGAGCGGGTGGCCCGTGAAACCGGCAGAACAGATCATATCGTTGACATTGTGTGAGAATTCGGGTGAAATCTGCCTTTTCTGCTGATAAACCCACATTACGTCCCATGTCTGTGCCCCTGCCTCGCCGCATGCACCAGTCTGCGGCGCCGGCGTGGTGACGGCCAACGGGTGGAACGCGGACGCCTGTAAATCACAGGAAACCCAGATGTAATGCGGTTTGCGCGCCTACATACCTGGTGCCGCCGTGAAACCGTTATTCCGGGCGGTCAGCGGCGCACTGTCGCGGTGCCAGTCCGGCTGGATGTGCCTTTAACGCGCGGGTTGCCATGTCGGGCAGCGAGGCGAACATCCCGCTTTTTAAGCCCACAACGAGTAGCCCGGATCGATCGGTACGCGCGATCATACTGGTGTTTACACTGAGTTACATGCTGTAATTCGCTGGTTAGCCATAGTAATCATTATTTTATACATTATATTAGAACTTATCATTTTTAACCTATACACCGTAACAACAGTCATTTATCCTGTGCATCGTATCGCGTTTGTATATTTGTATATCTTGGAGTATCTGACTATTATTTATATTTTTTATTGTTTTTTATTTTATATTTTATATTTTTTATTTATTCTTTATTCTTTATTTATTTGTTTGTTTGTTTATCTATTTATCTATCTATTTATCTATTTATTTATCTATTTATTTATTTGTCTATTTATTTATTTATTTATTTATTTATTTATTTATTTATTTATTTATTTATTTAGTTGTTTTTATGATTATTATTTTTTTTTAATCCTATTTTATTTTATTTTATTTTTATTCTCCTTTTAAGTTTATTTTTTTATTTTTAATGCTTATGGTCTGTACTGAAGTGCACCAAACGTCACCAGGAGAAATTCCTCGTATATGTAAATGTACCTGGCGGAAATAAACCCATTCTGATTCTGATTATAAAGCAAATAAATCAGACAAATTGGCAATTTGGCCGTAGATTCTGGTGGGTGGCAGGGGCGGGGGCGGGGGGTGTAACCTCCAATAACCATATCACGATGAACGGTGAAGTGTTAACCGTTGTAAAACACGCTGACGTGGTTGGTGTTCAATTCAACTCTCGTCAGCGAGCAAAACAGTATTGCAGCCGCGCGACAATATCCTCATAACCAACCAGTGAGACGGAGAAAACCGCACTAGTTGACAAAATGAACAGAACAGAATAGAAAGTCTTTCTCCTTTGAGTAGCTGTGTGGTAATAAAATGATATAAATTATAAACCCAAGTAAATGGCTTTACGTTCAGGGAATTATACAAAGCTATTTTACTTGTCTCATAACACGAGTGCAGGTAACGAAAGGCCACGAAAACACAACGATTCTTGTTTTAATGGGTTCCATTCCATTTCTAGATCTTTCAAGTCCGTTCCGCTAGATGCCGCTAAATTCTACACACTGCACCTTTAAATTCAAGGCCGGTGCAGGTAATAACAGCGGAGTTCACACCCGGTGTTACCTCCCCATCTACACCCAGACAGAGGGTTGTAACGTTTACGGTGCGGGCTCGTCAGGGAAATCGACTTCCCCTTTTGTTTCAGATTAGCCATCGGTAAAAGTCTACGTTCACTTCGGTCAAACCGCTGTAAAAGCAAATGTGATAATCAGTTTATTATTCATCCCTCTTATGAGAGGACGCCTTACTGTCCGGAGCTGAGCATTATGGCATCTATGTTCCTAAACAAGCCCTCAACAGGGACATTAAGTCTATATGGAACATTTAGTTAAATTATTAGTGTTAGAATTTCTTTTTATTTATTATGACGACCCCCCCTAGAACGGTGGAGACCTCAACCCCCCAATGTCCAACCGAAAGTTACGCCTTTTGCCGCCAATCACAGTGTTCCGGCTAGAATTATAAAGCAATTTAATCAGCAATTTAATCAAATCAATGAAATGACCTATAGACTTGTTAGTACTTGTTTGATGCATTCAAAGCACCGTGTGCTGTGATCAATAACAGTTTCATTTCTGCAACTCAGAAGGGGGGTTCTTGTCATAATGGCAACCTCAGATTCGCACCCCACCTTGGCAATCTACATTGAAGTCACACACTGTAGTGTCCAGTTGTGACCTTCATGTACAACTCATTGTTGCGCGTTATACTGATGACTCAGTTATATTTGACACTTCACTGTTTATTTATTAACATAAATTGCATGGAAAATCAAAATGATAGTAATATGTACAAATTGCGGATTTAAATCATTATTTTCATTTTCAGATTGTGGAGCTGTGTTGTGTGGCGCACAAATCTCCTTACTTGACACATGTAGTTACAGCCCAATCAAGCCTCATCTCAGGCTCTCATTTGAACCAGTGTTTCTAAATTGGTGGGTTGGGGCCCAAATCAACGCCATAGGATGCTCTGATATGGCCACAAATAGAAGATAGTGCAGTGCAACTTCATGGCCGTGGTATTGTGCATGTGCCGATATTAAAAATCAGTTGAATCACTGCTGTAACCACACGCATCGCCCACGGCAGAGACAAATCTCTCTTAATAGAAAACAGAAAAGGGCCCGTTTCACCAATTGTAATCCTCAGTTCTGTTTTCGTTGCTCTCTTCTCCTTGTTGCCCGGTCGACAGAATCAAGCGCAAGTCTCTTGAAAGGCGTGGATGACGCTGCTGTAGGCCGGAGGGGGCGTCTGTGACGGCAGGAACCCCTTGAGGCCATTGCCCCCCAACCAGAAGGAATGCCTCTTGTTTGGCACCAGAGCTACTGAATCAGACGGGTCCGAAGCGGCGGTGTCCTGGTGCATGGTGAACTGGGCGTCGCCCTCCTTCTCCAGGCCGGCCCCCCTGCCGCCTTTGGGCAGCGGGCGGAAGGTGGAGGCCTCCACGCTGGGTTTGCTTCCCAGCGGGCCTACCGGCTCGGCGGAGGGCTGGCGGTACACGCTGAGGAAGGTGCTCCGGTAAAGGCCCCATTGGCTGTTGTTGGAGCCGCGCGACTGTAAACTGCGGCTTTGCTTCTTGGAGTGCAGGGTGAACACGGCTGAGGCCCTGCGCCGTGACGCCCACGTCAGCAGGACGTAAATCAAGGCGCCCAGGAGCAGCCCCACCAGCATCGACAAGCAAAACGCTAAAATCAAGTTCCCTGGAAAAAAAAACAGAGTGATGAACGATTACCCGTCGAAATGCAAATGAAGCAAATAACAGTTAGAACTGAACGTTATAGTGGAATTGACCATGACCAATGTCACCGTCATTGGGCAGCATTTTTGTTTACGATTTCAGCAAGATATCTATACATTAGCAACTACATTGACACCCTGATTCATATAAATACATAATATTTCACTTCGGTCTTAGGTCATATTGTATTAATAGAAAAGTAATATAATTACACATTGCCGCCTGTGATACTGTAGGTGGTGTAATGTCTCCTAATGTTGTTGTTAAAATGGTCATTTGGCAAAGACACTTTTGACTTTTGATGAATAAGAATTGCACTTTGCACAAGGTCTCAACATTACATCACATTACCGGACGCTTTTGTCCAAAGCCACTTACAATAAGTACATTTTGTCATCAGTATCAAACCACTGTATAGGAATAGGCAGCATTAGTAGATTAGTTAGTAAAGGTATCTAGTAATATGCGTAGAGGCCAATCTGGTGGAAAACACGGCCTTTAATGTTTCTGGAGTGTTCCTTGTGAAGATTGTGCGTTAGGATTAACATCTTTACATCATTCGTCATCACAGCAGTACACCATGCCAAACACATAATATAGCGATCACTCTCAAAACAATAACCCCACTATCGCCGCCAAAACCAAATACAGATAGACTCACCGAGGTTGAACGATTTTAGTATTTCCAAAAAGGGGTTTGTTTCGTTATATGACATTATGCCTCCATAAGC
>OMKR01105201.1:0-13059 GCA_900302355.1 Cyttopsis rosea | reverse complement strand
GTTAGGGAGGGGGGAGGGGGGTGGTGGCTCGATGGGACCCAAATTCCCTCTTAAGTACAGTATGTTGGACCATATGGAGGGAGTAGTGGGTCATGGAGAGATGGCTAGAAGGGCAGAAAAGGAGAGGGATTGGGTGGGGGCAGTGATGACGGACGGCCTTCACTCTGTCAGCTGGTCGTTAAGCGTGATGAATGGACTGGAGGCCAAAATTTGGGGCCGGTGCATTCATAAAGCGCGCGGCCCGGGCCTTTGAAATGTCAACTTGCATTCTCCTGCGGTTGCACAGATGCTTACACAAGGCTGTTTGTTGAATAGTAAAGGGCGAGACTCCTCCGCCAAGACTAAGCAGGCTCAGTGAACAACAGAGGGCCGAGCGACGGTGCGGGGAATTTGGAGTGCTCTCACGTTGCGAAAGAGAGTAAGAGAGTAATTGGAGCATGTCCTCCCTCTACCGTGTTTAGAAATGGTTATCAAAGAAAGGACGAAGTTCTAGGAGACTTGAAAGGGCTCCAAGTCGTCCCATGCACTAAATCTTCCAGCCACTGAAATTCCCAGAGTGAAATTTGCTCTCCAAAGGGGGATTAGGTCATTATCCAAAGCTTTATCAGCCAAACAGTAAGTTCAATCATCTGGTGAGGCGACAATGCTTTGATAGAGATTGAATGTGCTTGTAGTAAGTACAGTACAGTCTACGAAATCTAGCTGCGGTCACAGTGCGTTTCACCAGGACTGTCATCACAGTGAGTCTTTACCGCTGGAGTCCGTTCCGTCTAAGGTAAGGAGTTGCAGTATGCTCTGTTGGTTGTGTTCAAATGAGCTTTAAAAATGTTCTACCCTAGACTTACTTGCCAATCTGCCTCATATCTAACAGTCCTATACGTTATTTGGATACAATCGAAAGCCTAATTTCACACACACACACATACACACACGCATGTTGCATTTCCCTGTTGCTCTGCCTCCCTCCTCCATCACATTTTTCTGCTCCATTTTAAGGTGGGATTAAGGGTGTTTCACAAAATATCTCAGCGGCTAGAGAGTGGGGCCCAGAAACTGTAATGCGATGTCCTTCGCACGTCGCATTATGTCAAAGCTAAGAACAAATACTGTATTAACTGTATTAATACTGTATATCTCCGTGTGTGTGTGTGTGTGTGTGTGTATTTTATACACGACTTGTGATTTATTTTAAAAATGGCACTCGGACCCAGACATGTCTTTTAGAGTTAGTTGTGCGGACGTTCTGCAGCCGGTGCGCCGGAGGAGGGAGCCAGGAAAAAAACGAAACAGATTCAGATCCGTTGCCGACAGATTGTCCAAACGATGGCATCTACACTGGACTTAACGTACTGACCCTGACCCATTAGGTAGCGTATCCGCAACAGTCATCTAATGTGGGAACAGACTCCACACGGAACTCCTCCGTAAAGGAGACGAATGTGTGAATGAAATTTTATCCAGGGACACCTGCTGTAATCTCTGTTGCTGCGGATGTTCTCGACTCTCATATTGCGGATCCAATTCGAGATCGAACATGTAAGGTTGCAAAACTACTCTAGTGGAGTCCCAGAATAAAAATATGAAGAGTGAATATAATATAATAGGACCCCGGACACAGCGGACACAAATAATGCATTTATTTTGTGTGTGTGTGTGTGCGTGCGCGTGTGTGTGAATGCGCTCTTGGACGCCGGAGCCTCTAGATTTGTCGAAACCACCCTCTCTGGTTGCCACTGCATCCGTACAAGACAGATGATGACATTATGTCCATACTAACTTTCAGATTCCCCATCATTACTGTCACGTCCTGGTGGCTATATCACTCAAAGGCTATATCAACAATGGAGCCATTTTCTTTACGGGAAGTTCTTGCAAATTGCTGAATCGATGCCATATACCCATTCCTAAGCCAAACACTTGCGAGTCACATAGGCTAAACTGGTCATTATAGCCAAAACAAAGAGGCTTTAGCAGGAGACATATAGCATTAGTGCGGAAATTCCTCATGTGAAATTAAGGGGGAAATGGGTGCCCTACTTGAGAAAATGGCTGTTATGTTAAACTGTGCTTATCACAATATATGATGAATAGATCGTACCCTTGACCACATTGAGTGCTTTCCTGTACTTACTGTATACCATCTTGTTTTTAAGTAAGCATTTACACACATGCTCTCACACAAATGTACCCAAACAGATGTTCCCAGCTGAAGTTGCTCCTGCCAGCGAGATGGAGGTGCTCTCCTTTTGATTCTAAGGTTTAATATAGATGTCACGCAACCTATGCTTACAAACCACATGCATTCACACACACACACACACGCACACGCGCGCAGCTTGCCGTCTCTCCTGCTCTACATGTGGAGAAGTCTTCACAGCTCTTGTCTTTTCTGGTTTGGCTTCCCCCTTTGTTAATCCGCCCGGTTTCTCTCTCTCTCTCTCTTTCCTGCCATTTCGACGTCTCTCGGTCTTCCTTTCTCACTTTGTGAAACCTAAAGCCGCCCTCTACAAATATTTCCTTTAAGCTCGGGTTTCAGAGAGCTGTGTTATGCTGAACCACGGTGTCCCGGTCCCGTTGGTACAACCTGAATGCTCCGAGGTGTCTGACCTTCCTGCAAAAAAAAAAAAACAACTGAAAATGTATTTAAAAGTATAAAAGGATTTTCTTTTTTTCTATTTCATTGTTCTAAATCAAACAGGAAATACGCGGCGAGCGGTTGAAAATGGCACTTGCTTCAAACGGGAAAAAAGTCGCAATATCGTAAACGCGGCAGAGAATTGCCGATGTCGTCACTGTGCTGAAAACAGGACTTGAGTTGAGCCTTTTCATCGGACACTTGCACACTTGCACACGACAAAAATAAACTTTTAATGCTTAATTGCTGCAGCTGAATGACTTAATCAGGTGGTTTATTTGTTGTACTCCACAACCAATAAGAAGCCCCCTCTCGCCGCCCAGTCTGTGGTCATCAGGTCTGCCAGGTTCCATCGCAGTTACAGCTGTTCCGTGCTCTTCCCTACGTCTGCGTGTTGTAGAGCGTGACCTCAGGTGCAGGTATCACCGATGTGGTGATTTTATTACTGTAGGTCTCACAGCCAAACGGAATGCGGCGATTCCCGGCCTGCTGGAAAAGTCACTTACATTTGTTAACCGGACGGTGTTTAATATTTTATTGTAGTATTTATGCTCAAGCTATTACTGTTCTATTCTCATTTTCTCAGGTTAAAGTGTAGAAATACACACTATACGTTGCTTTAAGCGCTGCAGTGCACCAAATGTTACAGTAGCACAGCATTGTTTAAGGTTTATTAAAGAGTCTGCATTTCATCTTTGTAGTAGAAGGCTTATACGTTTTATTTGACATATTTGTGTCCCTGCCCAGCACCGCAACCTCTCGGCCCTTAAATCACACATTTCTCCCCGTTCTTGTCACTCTGAAAATGGACAAATAATTGGGTTAATTTCCTGACGGCTTTGCCATCTGGAAAGAAAATGATGAAAGGATGAATAACACCGCCTCCATCAATCTCGGTCTATTTTCTACCATTGTCATCCTCATATTTATAGCTCTTCATCATCACGTGTCACGGTCAATGTATATATCACCCAACCCTGAATAACCACAATCCCGATTGTCACCTTAAACGTTGAGGTCTTTACCATGGTAAAGATCTGCGTTCAATTGGTGTGTGAAACACAGCCAAGAAAGACATTAGGTGGATGCCGTGCAGCATCTTGGGATTGGCAAGAAGAGTTGAAGGATATTTTATCTTTTTAACAGAGACTTTTGATTTATAGACTAATAAAACGCCAGACCTCCAGGGTATGTAGTTCTGCATGAAGCAAGAATCTCTTCTTAGAACGTCCCTTTTTTGTTGTTGGTCTTAGAAATGATGCTACTTTAATGCTACTCTGGCAAAGACAGTGTAGTGTACCAAGACTTTAAACGTGAACATGCAACAGATGTTCTTACACTGCTTCATCTATCAGATGATCTGGGAATCATTGTTTTAAAATGGGAATTTTTTTTTTTCAGGGGTTCAGATGGTTTCCCCCGGCCTAATACCCTCGGTCTCTCTGTGCACCCCAATCTTCGGCGAACCAACCTCTCTTCGCATTTGGACCCCAAAAAATGTTTTAATGTAAAACTAACCATAAGTTTAGGATGATTTTTTACTTTACTTGTCAGGTGTGGTTAAAATCCTCAGAGTTTGATCAGCCATGGAAATCTCCCTGACTTCTACTTTGATCAAATTCAGCGGAGACACTGGCATTCCTGAAAAATGGCTTACAAACGAAAAAAAAAAGAACAGTTTATGGATGATGAGAACTATATGGAATTTTCCCCGGGTTACTGTGCTTCTGCTGTTATTGGTTCCTCATAACACATTCAGTATTTTCCAAATGAAGCATGGCCTATACAGTATATTATGTTTTCTTTTTCCCATCATTATATGATGTTCTGTCATTGGTAATAAATTTGACATAACTTGACAAACATGAACAATAACTCTTTCCATATGTCAAGACTAGAATGCTCGATTTAAACTACAATTAACTAATTCTTCTCATAAATATAAATGTTTGAACCTTGCCCATGAAGCCCTTATTGATCCCCTACGGGAAAATTATCTTTTCCCTCCGGCATTGGAGTGCATGGTCAGCCAGTTTATGTAGCGCCCCCAGAGAAGTATCTAGTTTAAGGGCACGCACAGGGGACTGAACCCAAGGCATTTTAGTCAGGATCAATTTTAAACATTCTGATGCCAATCACTCGGGTTGACTCCCAATGATTGAAAAATAAAGTTTATTTTAAAAGAAAATACTGGAATTCCCCTTTAACTAATGTTCAAGGGCAATTCCACCAAAGGAGACTAGCATACATGCATTTGACAGGTTGAGGTATAACTGTTTGACTTTGTGGCTGGCCACTGCAACCTCTGCAGACCACGGCAGAGCAGGAAGACATTTAGGGCTGTATCACTTGACTGTACTGCACATATACTGTAGAGAGCTGGTTGAGAGCTCATTTTTAATAAGCAACAGGTACTCAGCAGCTTTCAGACAACTACAGTAATGGAGTGTAATTTCAATTACATAGCACTTCTGGATACCTAAATACCTCCTCCAGACAGGCTAGGCAGTAATGTTGTCATGATATCTTTTCTGATATTGATTTGTTATGATTACCCTAAAGTTTCCAACAACTGATGTTCTTTATATATGTTTATTTTTGTCTCTGCAGGGAACAAGGGAGACACTAAGCCACCACTGTGGAATGTTGGGTGATGCCCTCTACAAGGAGAACGACTTTGCCCTCATCATCGATGGTAAAACCCTCAAATATGCCCTCACATTCGGCGCACGGCAGTACTTCCTGGACCTGGCTCTGTCCTGTAAAGCAGTCATTTGTTGCAGGTAATCTTAGTCAAAATAACTCTTGAAAAATGTGCTAAATGCATATGTAACTGCATAGTATGAACAAATATTTGGCAAAGTGTAAATGAAGTATAGTCAAGATTTAAGGTGCCTGGAGCTGCTACAGTTATAAAATGTGCAAATTATACAAATAAAAGTTGTCACTTTTTACTGCTGATTGAGGCCAGCTCTGAGGACTGAACTCTTGGCATCAGCGTTGCTGGATAAAGTGTTCCTTTATTTCGTTATTTGTCGTCAGATAAGTGTAATTATTTAAAGAAACTGTCAGAGAGTGGAAGATAGACTACGCAGATTTCACAGATCTACCTACAGTGTGTGTTTTTAATAGCAAATCAGGTCACATTTTCTCATTACAGACTTTATGGGTGAACTTTCAATGTGTCACTTTTATAGGCAAAATGTATTAGTATATTTGCAGGAGGAATTTAAAACCTGTGGTAGTGAAAAAGAAGACAGGTTGAAGAAAAGACAGCCGCTTTTAGGAATTATGAATGTGCATCATGTTGACTTATAAGTTGAAGTCCTAAAGTGCTCGAGCACCTATGGCCAGGTCTCGAGCCAGAAATCACCTCCATGTTCTCGCCACAACAACAAACCCGCAGGTGCCATGTCCATGACTCAGTGCATGATGTCAGTGGTTGTTTTTAATTTTTTTTTATTTTTTTATTTTTTCTATGTTTGCATATGTTTGCTCCCCAGCCCTAGCAGATGCTGTGAGATGAATGGCTCCCCATTTAAGCATCAAGAATATAACCATAAACAGTTTCACAAGAATTTGCTTACTTAAGAGAGATGTCCGGTTTACGACGTCCTCTCTGGAGACCGGCTGCACCATACATCAGCGTTATAGCACCGGTCTGCGCAGAGGAAGCTTCTGTGTGGGAGGCTTCTGGGGCTGGCTGTCACTGAGGGGATAAAGTAAGATCCTCGTAAAGGAGGAGTTACTGGATGTGTCAGATCCATTACGTGATCATTGGGCCTGCTCGACGGGCCCTGTCAGAGGGGTTAAGTTAGTCAGACAGGGGTCGAAGGGGAGGAAGAAAGAGGCAGAGTGGGGAAAGGAAACAGTCTGTCGTTTGCAATTATCTTCCAGAAAATTTGATAAATTGGTATGGGCAAAACAAAGAAAGTTGTGCTGTGAATTTTAACCAACGAACAAGTATTATAAGCTTATTTTTCATAAGAAATGGTAAAACAAAGTCAATGCAGTGAGATCGGTCTAAACTTGTTTTTTTGTCGCTTTTAGATCACACCACACGTCATTTTTCTCGGTTCTACCGAAAAAATCGAATGATGCTTGGACTGGTTTAAGAATTTGGCACGTGTTTCCCAAAAATTCTTGGAACAAGTGATAGTACATTGGAAAGGAGTATATCTTCTCGCTCCAAAAGGAGTGGGAAGATATTGAAGATGTAATATATTGCTATTAATTCAAAGAAAATGGATTTAAGATTTATCAGAGAAAAAAATGGGTCATTAGGATTTACATATTAGGAAAAGCATTTTTGTGGTGTGTAAAGAAATCTCTTGTCGCCTATGTTCAGTACATTAGGCTGTTATATTCTTACTGTTGGCACGTCTCACTGTCTGCCTTAAGACTTCTATGCTTTTGGTGAGGTTGAGGAAGAGCGTTGGGGTTTGCAAAATGCTGACCTCATGACTTTTACAGAATAGATGTTGTTCTATGCCGACCTCAATTACATTGCTCAATACTGGGAAAATTGGAAGATTTCCTGTGAGAAAATGCACTCAAATACATCCTGAAGGTATTGGTATAGTGCATAGTTAACTGTCTATAGTACATCTTGCGGTTACCAATTCACTATAATTGACTTGCACATGAGTAACTTACTGTATACTGAAAGACTTGTGTCTTGTGAATATCTTGATTTGTAACTTGTAGTTCAGACCGTATTAAGGTATCGCGCAGTAATGTATGTGTTTCTGGCCTTGCTTAGGGTTTCTCCTCTTCAGAAGTCAGAGGTGGTGGAGATGGTGAAAAAGCAGGTGAAGGTGATAACTCTGGCCATCGGTGACGGTGCCAATGACGTTGGCATGATCCAGACGGCCCACGTTGGTGTGGGGATCTCGGGCAACGAGGGCCTGCAGGCCGCAAACTCCTCAGACTACTCCATTGCCCAGGTAAGAGGAAAAATGTACAAACTCAGAAGTACTTGCCGTCGCCGCTGTCAGGTAAGCGGCAGCGCCTGAAAGACGAGTACCGCCCGCTGACGCAAACGGGACTGCAAGAAAACATTCTGGCAAAATGCTTTGTAAACAAAACCACATATCCCAGTAACCAATACCCCTGAAACTCTGCATCGATACGCGATACTGCATAAACAAGCAGAAATATGCCGGCAACAAAAGCCATTGGGCTCTTGTATAATGCTTATTCACAGTGTGCTGTTCTTCGCTCCATGTTTGTGGCAATACATTAGCTGCAGGGCATGAGAGAAAGACAAGCGAGGCAGAGTGAATTCCCTATGCTTCAGCATTCAGTTACTCACAGAGAGACTCCGGTTTGTCTTAAGTGCCCCTTTCTATCCACATGACATGTAGAACGCATATGTCTTTCAAAGAAATGCGGCCTCAAATAATCCATTTAGGTCGAGTCCCGGCGTCAGATTAAATTACTCCTCCAGACTTGCGTGGTTCGCCTTCATTGGGATAATGGTACATTACTCGTAATTTGCCCACAGCATAACATTAACAATCCTCCCAAGTTAACTTGTTTTCCCATTCCGTAATGTGGATTGGTATATATTATGGCATTATATTCATACTGCTGTAATTTATTACTGAACCTGTTTTTAGGTTTTAGAAACAGGTTGAGCAATAGACAAACTCTTTAAAGCTCTCTCTGATATCTGCTGCAGCGAGGCGGAGGACGGACCGGGCCCGTGCCTCGGCGCCTCTGCTGTCCATCTGTCATCGGCTCCTCTCTGTTGTAACCGGGCCGTTTGATCCCACCACACCGAGGGTCAGGCAAACAGGAGGCCGTCCCTCGGCTTTCGATCTGGCCGGGGAGCGCCACGCCGTCCTCCTGCTGCCTCGCCTGAAAGAGAAGCCGGGCCTTCGAATAGTCCAAATAATGTTCTTTTGGATATTTCCTCTTTGATTTTCTAGAGATCTGTTGTTCTTGGTTCATATGAAGGAGAAAAAAAGGGTGTCTTTGTCGGAGGGGAGCGCAGATGGACGTTGTTGTGGTAAAACAGTTAAAAGAGGCTCTGAGAACTCCACTACAGCGTAATCAGGATTATCAGCAAGAGATTTTGCTGAAATACACATGTGCACCTCAGGCCCCTAAATAGCAGGATTATCATTACGCCATTTAACTATTACTCTTAGGCATGGGAGAGCTATTCCCCTACTCATCCTCTCCCCTTTTCAGCAACTTGAGGCAGTGCTAACCGCAGTTGACTAACAATGCCTGGTATGTGTCAGTGAAGTCCACCCCCAGCTGCCTCTCAGCATCCTGCTGCCAAAAAACGATAAGACCGATTCTTCTTTTTTAATCCAAAGGTTCCTATAAACACAGCGGCGTTCCTTGCAACGGTCCCCTAAATGTTAAGACGGTGTGCTGTGGAACACCCTGAGTTCTGCTATTCATTTATCTTGGCTTTGTCTCTCCTTCATAACCCTCCCACACAGTTCAAATACTTGAAGAATCTACTGCTGGTTCACGGGGCCTGGAACTACAACCGCGTGGCCAAGTGTATCCTGTACTGCTTCTATAAGAATATTGTCCTCTACATCATCGAGGTAAGTCTCAGCCTTGAGCTCACACAGAACAGAGTCACACGAAGCATCAGATCTGAATGGCCGACTTTAGCATTTTTCCACATGACATAATTAACTAAGGCAAAGATCCTTGTTGGTGTTTCCATGTTTGTATTTCCTGGTGACTGGGCCTACACATTACCCACCAATTTGTGTGGGTCTAGCCATGAATGGTTTGCGTGAGTTCACGTTTATCCTTTGACATGCACAGACAGGAGTGTATACAGGGGAAATATACCCAGCCTGACTGGACGTTGGCCTTGAGGAAACCTCTGCCACTTATTAGAGCCTTTAAGTATAGATATGCAAGAGCCATCTGAATACGTGCATGTTCAGCCAACTCCAGTCATTCTCCCTTTATTCCTGATATTATTAAAGGTGCAGTGTGTAGAATTTAGTGGCATCTAGCAGAACGGACTTGGCAGAAATGGAATATAATAATAATAATAATAATAAGTATGTATTAATTAGTGTATAATCCCATGAAAATAAGAATCGTTCATTTCTTTAGATTGAGCTGTTTACATCTACATACGGAGCCTTCCATGGAGACCGCCATGTTGCACCGCCATGTTTCTACAGTAGCCCAGAACGGACAAAGCAAACACTGGCTCTAGAGAGGGACTTTGACGCATTTCGCAGCCACCGTAGCTTCTCTGACACGCGTTGGTTGCAATCTGCAACCTCAGTGCTAGAAGCCACTACATTCAACACACTGCACCTTTAAGAGTCATTATGTTGGATGATTTTCCAGTCTGCTGCCAGTTGAAAGAGCTGCAAAATGTGCGCCATCAAAATTGAAAAAGCACAGCAAGATGGTTAGTTGGTAAGGTCTTACCTAAAATGTACCAGCTTTTTGCTTACAGTATGAATGTCCCAAGATGGACTGTGGGAAATCTGTTCTTATCATTGGGCTTATGGTTTGTGCTGTCTGTGATAGCACTTGAAAGAAGCCATGCCCAGCATTGATAGCAGGTTCAGAGGGACAACCAAGAGCCCTCAGACAGGTTTAGTGCTTGCTATCAGCGCCATCTTTCTCATGAGGGGTGCTTGACTGTTTTGATCTATAGGACATGGAAAGACAAAGGAAAAAAATGGAAAAACGAAATATTACTTCCATATAGACGGCTTGTATTTGGTTACTGAATTATTATTATTATTATGATATATATAATATATAATATAATTATATTTATAATATAATTATATATTATATTAATAATTATAATAATAATAATAATAATAATAATAATAATAATAATAACAATAATACACTTACACTTTATAGAGCCAGTTTCAAAACAGAGGTACGAAGTGCTTTCCAAAGAACAAGAAGTAAAAGCAAAGAGAGAAGTTGCAAGGACTAAATATGCAGATAAAATAATAGTGATTTTGGTGTCCTTTACATATCCTTTATGCAACTCTTTCTGATAATTGGATAATGGTAAATGGCATTTAATGGTAAATGGCATGAATCACTATTTTCACTTTTAACAGTATATCACATAGACAGTAGGACCCAATAGTCAGATTTTAGAATGATCCCAGCACATGAATGTTTTGTTGTTGTTTTTTTTTTTTTCATTCCATCAGGCACACATTTTAATGCCTATGGTCTAAACCGTGTGCCTGCCTGCACATGGCAGTCAAGCAGCCATTGAGGGAAAGAGAGAAAGAAACAGAGTAAGAGAGGGCAGAATGACACGCTTTGCTGTGTCTCCATTCTCAAGTGAGACATCAACGGGGAACAGTGGGGCAGGAGAGGATCAGTAGCATGTTATGAGACCGTCGGGCACCAGCTGACAAGACGCCCCAGTGTTCCTGATGAGGCTGAACAGTTGTACTGTTGTGCTACTGCAGACAACATGACCCCTTTAAAAATGAACTTTGCGGCCATTTGACCTTTGAACCCCTTTATCATCCTCATAATACTTTATATGGCGTGAAAAAACTTCTGCATAACCTTTCAGATTTCACAGTGTGTCTAACATGTCTATGATGACCTCTGAGGGTAATGCCTGTTTATGGGTGATAATGTAGATGTAAATGTAGATCAATTAAAAAATATATACCTTTAATTAATGTTTTTTTTAATTGTTACACTCCCTATTACTGTGTATTATATATACACTGGACATTTGCTTGAAAGCCTAATATGATGAAATTACATTTCTAGCATCAAATTAAAACTTTATCACGCTCCTCCATTGCTCTCTTTTCTTCATTTGTCATTGTCTCCGCTCCATTTAAAATCCCAAATCAAATCTAGAGGAGCTGGTACGTAGATCGTTCTCATTCAAACATTCAAACATTTTAGCTGAGCTTCTCTCCTACAGTTGGTCTTCTATACAGTAGTTATGTCTGCAAAGCGAACTGCCTCGCAGCACACCTTTTGTTACCCTGTGAAAACACAACCTCCAACCCCCCCACCCCCAATGTGTTACGCCGCTTCAGGGAATTCAAGTAAATAATAGGGGATTTCTTCTCTTTTTGGCTGCTTCGATATATCAAACGAGCCAGTTTTGTAAGGCCCGGACGTCCAACACAGCAGCAACCCCAGGGTATGGGTAAAGGCTGCATTTGTTGCACTAATGGGTTTACTCTTGTGCTTGCATGTTTTTCTTGTTGACTCCCAGGCTACCTTGCAAACCCAGAATCATGGATGGTGAAGGGATTGTCAGTTACAGGGTGCAATACAATCTAAATTCCAAGACTCGCAGACTCTAGGACTTAAGCCCTTTCTCCTCTCCCGCTGCTTCCAGTTGGGTTTGAGTTGTTTTTGAGACAAATGGAGAGGGGGTGAAAGATTCTGTAGTCATTGTGATGTATGTGAATGCAGCGCAACCCTGTCTGGGGCTCCCAGTGCAGCTGGGTTGTAATTGGTGTTTTGCTGGGGCTTTTGGGTTGAGGGTTAATTGTGAGCAGGAAGTATGGCTGTCATTCCACTAAGAGTGACTGACAGGTGCCGCCATTCAATTCTGTTATTTTTCCATTGCTTCCTTAATGCTAATAAGGGTTCAAATTCAGAAATGCTATATTTAGGCAGAGGTTGTTTTATAAACATCGGTACGATCAGTTTTAAAAAGTCTTCAAAAGCTCCTGCTTGGGGAATAAACTTCTGATTATGTCTGATTAAAGCCACAATGCACAGTGATGCAGAAATACTTCTGTGCATAATGGTAGATAAATGGTTGTTAAAGCTGTATTCTCTTTTCCAAAAAAAAAAGTACACTGCCAAAGGACAAGGCAAATGGTATTTGGAAACACTAAAACTTTCCAAAAGACGTTGCCTTGACAACTTGGATCTAATGTCTGATACAGCTAGTTACTCATTTTGATTGACACGTTGCCAGACCGTTGCAGTGTGGGCTGATGGACAAGTGGCATTTATGAGGCAATTACATGAAAGCTCATTCAGTGGGGCTCGGCGTCATTGAGGAGGGCTGGGAAGTCTGCAGGCTGGTAGCATGCTGCTATTAAAACCACAAGGTCCAATATCGGATGATTGCTTGTCCCTCTTTGCAATCACACATTTCCAGCATATCTCTACCATTCCTTAGCATGCCATTATTCTGCTTGTGTTCTTTGTGTTTGAATTCTGTTAACCATTCTGCACTACTTTGCTTACGAATATGAGGGACCACGTTTGTGGGGCCAAATAATGTCACACTCCTCACCAGTGGCGGCGTATGGGGGGGAAGTTAGGACGATTCTAAGGGCCTGTAACTGACAGAAATTATGAGAGCATTAGGTAAAAAACATGAATCTATAGAAATCTATATTAATTATTAACTTATTATCATTAATTGAATATGTTATTTACAATGTACTGATAAA
>OMKR01105200.1:0-28212 GCA_900302355.1 Cyttopsis rosea | reverse complement strand
GAACACCCCCCCCCACGCACACACACACACACACACACACACACACACACACACACACACACACACAAAATGGTCATCATATGTCATTGTATGTAACACCGCCTACCACACCCGGCTATACATAAACTGCCACCACCACATTCTGTCCCTATATTTCGGCGTCGCAATTCGACCATGCGCGGTTGTTTATAGTCAAGGCTATTTCAGAGCAGGAATCCTAAATGCTTGGTTTCAGACGGTACAACCCCCCTGCTCAGCTTCTTCCATCCCAAAATGTGGGATGGAAGCCGTGTTTTGATCTCCTTCATTGGGAGTCAAGCCGAGTGATTTCCCCGCTGCTGTCTGCAAAATCGCGACCACGTTCGTCGCATTGCCAAAGAACGTTTAAAAGCATAAAGCTTAGTTTGAAGTCATGCTGTGATGGTAAAAGCATGTTTACTTCTTGGATCATCTTAAAAAATGTTTCTTGACGCAAGTCCCTCCCGCCTCCCATTTTATTTCCAAAACCAATGTTCGTCCAGTTTTAAAACGGAAAACCGGCATTGGGAAAGTGTAAACTATAGCATTGGGCTTTGGTTGCAGGTTAGAGGGCCGTGTTGAGGCCTTGTGTGAACAGTAGCAGCTAAACTTTGGGATCATAAACTGCACATGTGCCAGCGGAAACATACTGTATATAAATGACATAAACCCCTATACGGGTTGGAAGCCCTCATCCAAAAATACTTAAATTCCAGCTGCTGGTGGCTAGGCTGCTTTTTTTTTTATTACACACAGCGCTGTGAGGTGCAGCCTGGTGTTAGGTCCTGGTTTAAATTCTGTCTAGGATTAATCATGACAAGCTTGTTGATTTTGAAGCGGGAGGCCTTCCTCTTCTGGCGGCCTGGCTCTATTGCTTCTGACAGTTGCCTTTGTATTGGCTTTGTGTGTCTGCCTATCTCTTCATGTTCTGTTCCTATTACGACTTTATTCCCTCTCTTCCATGAAAGATATAGTCACACCAGTCATGTTTCTGAGGATTTGTGTACATTTTAATGGAAAAATGTCAATGACAATAACAATGAATATTGTCCATAAATATGTACAGTGTAGCGCTTCTCTGAAATTATTGCTACGCGTTTTTTACTTACGTTTTTTACAAATTCCCGCACACATTTACAGCGATGTCTAATACTGTAATGTTCAGCCAACGTTTGCACCGGTGCTTAATGCGGGACGCACAGGCCGGAAGTACTGCATCAGATGGACCGACTTCCGCAGACAACACACTTGGTGCGCTCTCTCTCCCTCTCTCTACAAGGCTACGAGCCGCCTCTGCTGTTGCAGAATCTCTCGCTAGCATATTGTGGGAAGAGCTGCTCACAGGTGAGGGTTAAGGAGGGAGGCGGAGACGGTTTGTCTGTGAGGTGCCAGATGGCCGGGTTTTTAATACAAAAGTTCAACAAAATGGCTCGCTGGCCAAAACGCTTTAAACATAAATGAATGACAGTATGAATGAACGGCTGAACGAATGGTCCATCTCCCGCTCCGCGGACGGTGATCTGGTCGCAGGTTCAGGTCCCTGCACCACGCACTTCCTCACTGAAACAGACAAACAACATATGAAACATCGTCCCCGCCAAGTCAGACCAATCGGCGTCCATGGATCTGATTTGCCTGACTCGATACAGGTGTGCCGCCGGGAGCCAGCACTGGGTGCCACAGAGTGGCGCTTAACCACGCCATATACAGAGAGAACAGAACTTTGAAGGCAAAACATGGGCCGCTGGCTAAACCGTAAATCTACATCATCTGAAACAAACTGCAGTACCATTGAGGTCAACGATGACACCGTTAATCCTCCGGATGCTCAGACAGGTAACGGCAGCGTTACTAACGTGAAGCAGAAGTCCAAAGACAAGTTTCAGGCTAACTGGCTCAGAATTTATCTCTGGCTCATACAGCTCAACGGTGAAATGAGCTGCTTGATCTGTAAAATGTACGGTGCTGCACCTTTCACCAGCCGATGTTACAAAATGACTACTTTAAGTCGCCACTCAGATTCCGTTTCTCATACAGCAGCCTTGAAAAGAAAGCGTGAGGCAGATTCAGCAGAAAATGTGATAGCTAATGCTATTGAAGTTGCTCAGTTGCAGTGTGAGGAGGGCTTCTAAAAACCACCTACTTTATAGCAGAAAACAAATTGGATAATTCTAAATTTGGCCATCTGATTAAATTCATGAAAGAGATGGAGTGTCCTTCTTTCAAAAAGCTGAACAATGAATGACACACCAAGTTATGGAAGCTACCTTAATGAGATAGGTCTGTCAGAAATGCACCAAGCTATTGCAAATGCACTTGTGGAGGTGTAAAAAGTCCTGTGTTTTCCTTAGTACTGGATGAGTCCACAGACATAAGTAACAGTAAGAGACTCATTACTTATGTAAGGTACTGTACATAGATGACAACAAGATTACAACAATTTTTGAGGATGTGAAGCAATTGCTGACAGAGAAGTATTTTGACGGAAAAGAGCAGTTTGTACTTATGGTGCTGCTGTTATGACAGGATTCTGCCAAGGAAAACTCAGAGAGGAATTAAACTCAGAATCGGTAGGGGTGCATTGCACAGTTCATCGTCTTGCTCTTGCTGCTAGTGACGCAGCTAGATCTGTGCAACAGGTAGTAGTCCACCCTGGTCCTGCAGAAGAGGAATTCTTAAGGTCTCTTGATGGTAACAAGTTTAAAGGAGACAGGCTTATTTACTGCTATACTCAAAAAGCAGCCTTTGATGACATGAAGAGCATGTATGTGGGATCGTTGATAGATTAAATTGACAGAAGATTAGCTGCCGACACAATGGATATTCTGTCATGGTTCACTGTTTTGGAACCAAAGAAAGCCATTGTGGCAAAACAGTCCTCTGAGAATTTCTCTCTCTATGGTGCAGAGAAACTTGAAAACCTACTGACACACTTGTAATGTCATTGCAGAGGAAGCTCGGTCAGAGTTTGCAATGCTGATCCAAGTCAGGGTTCCCAGTGACTTGTATGCTTCATGTTCCTTTCAACCATCTGTAGAGACTGTGTTGCATGAACTCATTAAGATCGCTATGGTCATACCAATTGCAGGTGTGTCATGTGAACGTGGATTCAGCACACAAAACAGGATTAAAACTAAATTCAGCAATTCACAGAGTAATAGAAACTTCACCAATCTGATGCTCATTTCAGAGCTTTGCCCTCCCTGAGAGCAGTTTGATTTTTACAGGGCTGTTATCAAGTAGAAAGAGATAACACAGAGGAGACAGAGGACAGGGAAAGAATAGAGCATGGAGAGAAGAGGGAGCAACCAAAAGAAAGACGAAGGACACTGATGCAGCTCAAAGAGATGACCACTAAGAGAGGAGAAGGAGAGAGAGACAACAAATTCCAGAAATGTATATAGTTCAGAGAATCCCTTAAATTGGAGGAGAGCGACGAAATGCAATCTGAGGTGAGAATAGGACAAGATAAGACCTGTAGTTAAGCTCACAAGTAGTATCCCCCCCAAAGTCTATAAATCCTCCCTATGTGAAGCATTTAAGGGGGGAAATTTTTCAGGTGCTGCTTTTGTGCTTTTAACTGAAAGCTACAGATATGGTCGAACTTGTTCTTGCCAAGCGGAGTCAAATGTTTTCCTGATGCTGATGAAGCATGAACGGTTAGAAAGCACATGGCTGGATAAGTTTACATGGTACATTATAACTGGACAAGTTATGGTGAGATATCCTTCAATCTTTCTCAGTTGTGACCAGTATAGTCACACAATGGGGCTGGAAATCCTTATAGCCCGAAAGCAGTTGCTGTGTTTGATGTGATAGTGTTGATATAACTTTCATATGGCCTGGTGTGTAAAGAAAAACATTAATGAATCATCACTGCCAACACATCTGGAATGGGTGAACGTTTAACGTTGAAATAATTTGTTTTTTAGCCGCTTGCCAGCAAATAGCGTGATTTGGTGGATCAAAGCTATAAAGTGCCTGTCATTGTGTTGATGAGAAGACCTCCGAACAGCCTTGATTATAACAGGATCCCGGGCGTCTAAATCCGAATCCCTTCGACCGTGACACGTGAGAGACGGTTTTATCTGCAACGATTGCAATGAAACACGATTCCAATCAAGGAATTTCCTCTATTCTGAGAGCTTTTCTGCTTTCTGTCCTTAAACGCTGTCGACACTTTGTAAAATGGAACAGTTTATTGGGTATCTACGATCGGTCATGCTCCTTGGAGAAAGGGTAAGAAGAGTGGGAGAGCAATTTGTTATATGAATCTGTTTGGCTTGGATGGGGTAGTACCGAGGAAATTAAAAGAAGTTGGTGCAGCGTGGCTTGTTCATATATCTTTGACATTTAAGAACCTTTATATAACGGTTAGTTCCGGTCGAGTCATTTGATTGGACAAGAGGTTGTGTGCAGGTTACATGGTTACTGCAAGTAGATAGCTCTCCTGGGACCTGGAAACAGACCTGTTATCTCAAATCTACCATTACTTGATGAATAGCCTTGTTCATAAAACTGTCAACAAATGGTCTACTGTATGGCGTCCACACCTTGTGCCTTACGTCTGTTGACTAATTGAAATTATGAATAAGAGCGATTAGTTAGTATAATAGGGCTGCAACTAACGACTATTTTGATAGTTGATCGATTATTGAAACAAATAATCGACTTTTCGGATTATGAATCGCACAATTACTAAATGGCTCTTATTTAGCTATCAGCTTTTAGCTTGAGGTTGTTTTAGTCATGTCCTAACTAACAATAAAGACAATAAAGATATATGAATACTTAATTCAAAAATACAATTTGTTTCTGTCAAAATTTAAAACCAAGGATAAGCAAAGCAGCAGCAATAAAAAATAACAAAACTACAGCAATTTTCCCTTAATCAAATACAGTAAATCAAACAATCTATCGAAATTTAAAAGAAATAAACAAGAGGGCGAGGATAGAAAAGTGCATTCTGTGCTTTGTGCATTCTGTGGTCTACACTCAACGCATCGCAATTACATTAGGCTACATGTCAATCACAGTTTTGTATTGAAATGGAGGAAAGTCAACATCTCTACATGGTCTTGTGAGAGGCTTGCTCACTTCTGAGAGCAGATATTCCCCGCTGCAGAGAAGATGCGCTCTGATGGGGTGGATGGAGCAGGAATGCACAGAAAATATCTTTCCAGCTTTGATAGTGTGGAAAAACACCCCTTATTTAACCTCCACCATCTGAGAAGGTCTTCCTTTTTGGGTATTTCTGGCTCTGCGAAATATATCTGAACTTCACTTCTCACCATTTGGATCTTTTGGTCCTCCTGGGATTCCTCTTCCTCACGGAGACTGTCTGTGTCAGACTGAAGGAGGTTATCCAGTGCTGATTTTTCTCCTCTGCCTGGAACATTGATCCTCTGCTGTTGCTCGCACCCATGTATCCAAGTCTCCTTTGCTTCTTTGACAGCAAGGACTTCAACTGTCCCTTGCACCCGTGTGCTATCTTCAGCGACCATGAACTTCAGCGTTCTGAATCTTGGGTCAAGGACAGCTGAAAGAACAATTGGGTTTTGTCTCTCTGCTGAGATGGTGTTCAGACTCCCCCATCTCTCGGTTATCCCTTTTTCTGCACTGGCCAAAAATGCTTTTCCTGGGCTTGTCTCAAAACGAATGGGTTGCATGGACCATTGCAGCCCTTTGACCAGGTATGTAAAACATGAAACGGTTGCATATGCCTGTCCACTAATGTAAAGGGCAGCACATTTAAAAGGCTGCAACCCTTATGTCAGCTCTTGTTTTGCCCCTTGGAGTTACCTCAGGATCGGATAGAGTGGCAGTAACTGGCTAGCACTGTTCCAGGAGTCTCTCTATCATGTAGTATGTACTGTTCCATCTTGTACTGACATCCTGGATCAATTTATGTTGTGGCAGTGTACTCATTTGCTGCTGTTTCACCTTCAGATTTGTATCGCCAGCTCTCTCTCCAGTTTCTCCCGAAGTGTTCTACTACTCTAAGTGTCTTGCAGGCCCTACTGCTCTGTTGATGCTGGGCTCTTTGAGGGCATTGTTAATTATGAGCTGGAGTGTGTGCCCAGTGCAGCGGACAGAGGCCCAACCGTTCTTCCGGCATTCGCATTGCTGCCACCATATTGGACCCATTGTCATGAACTACTGCTTTTATTTTGGTAGGCAAGATGTCAAATTTTGCTACAACCTCCTCCGGCCATGTCATTATGTTTGCACCAGAATGCCTCTCCTCAAGAGGCATGGTGGCAAGGTTCAAAGTCTTCATTTGCCAATCTACACTGATGAAATGGACACCAAGGTATGCCTCTTTTGCACGACTAGTCCAGACATCAGCTGTCAGTGAGGGAGCTTTTGACTTTTTTTATGGTCTCATTTCATGATCAATTTTAGATTCAAACTTACATGATTGTGGTCATCAAGATTAAATTATTGATCAGCGATCTTAATGTTATTTCTTCAAGAATTATTTCGCTATATCAAATACAATTTGCTCCTTTGTGTGTGTGTGAGTGAGTGGATGTGTGTGAGAGAGTTAAACACTTGTACCTTCAGAGAAAACTTGATGGGATGTCAACATAAAAGAAAGGTTACAACCTTTCTTTTATGTTGTCATCCCATCATTCATTTATTTTCCAACATCCCATCAAGTTTTTCTCATTCGTTTATTTTCCATCAAGTGAGTGAAATGAGTTCTGGATGGAAGGGTGTATTCAGGGTTGAACTGCCTAATCATTTGTTGAAGCCCTTCACCATCAATCATGGACAGTGGTCTCATATCCTTGACCAGCATCAGTTAGGACTGATTCAGTGAGGGCAGTCGCTTGCTGGGGATTACAAGTCTGCTTCCTTTTGAGAAAACCGTCCATGGTAGCATTACTGGCACAGCTCCTCTTCGGACTCCTCTCAGAATACTCCATTAAAGAAATCTACATTCAAGCCATATTTTTCGTTCTTGATTCTGGAATCCTGTGTAGATATTGAAATGCACATTGAATGCGTTCTAAATAAATGTTGCCCCTCTATATGTCCAGTTTCACGATAAATGGAGACGTTATTACCGTAGGGCTGTTAATTTTTTTCCAAAAGTCAAGTTTGAACGAGATCAAACAAACACACAAATTGTTTGAATTACTTTGAATGCAACCCACATCAGGCAGGCACGCATAGACTGGAGCCGTCGAACTTTTTGCGATTTAGAAAATATTGTGAAGATAGTGAAGTTAGGGCACATTTGGAACAGGATTGTTGTGAATAATAACGTTAGGTTATTATTACTTACTCTCTATGTTCAACGGCATTACCAATTCATTGATCAAGAGAAAATGCATTTCAAAATAGAAAACGTTACAGCTCATAACGTGAAGTAGGGCTGGCCAAGAATATGGCCCAAACCCCGATATAGGTTATTTCATATCTCAATAACGATATATATCGCGATATAGCATGTTTTCTGCACATTCAATTAATAAATAGTTGTTATTAAATAAGAAAACACATGGTAAAGCCTCTTTGTGACATGGCGCGGCGTGGGAAGGCGCTTGTAGGGGCTCTCAAATTCACAGGAGAGGCAAGATGAGCGACATACTGTATATATCAAAAGCAAAATTGAAGACGTAAACTTGAATTCACTGAAACGCGATCAGCAAACAAAAACAAAAAGCTGCTTGGGTTCGGCTCAGTCGTCACCCTGACCATATGTTGTCGCGGCGCGTTAGCAGACTGGCAAATGTTGTAATAATCCATCCAATGAGTAATTTACCGAAGCGCGACGTTCCTCCCTGTTTGTTTACACTCGGTCAGCTTCGCAAATGTTGCCGTTCACAACCGTTTTGGCCGAGGTAACAGTGAAATGCTCCCACACTTTGGAGGTTTTTGGTCATGAGGGTGTTTCACTCCAGTAAGCGGTCATGCCTAACGTTACATGTCAGCGCATTCCGAGTCCGAACACGTGCTATGATGTCACCAACTAATTGACAATTAAATTTGTTGGCAACTAATTTGGTCATCGATTTGTGTCGACTACGTTGATTATTCATTGCACCCCGGGTAATTATACCATGTTTTGACATGTACTGTATACAGAAATCCCAGCAGAGTGTACAGTAAGTCACCTTCAGAATTTCAGAACTTTTTCTTCTTTTTCATCTTTATATAGTGGCCTGCACCTGGAGCTTATCATGGTGAGTCCAGGCTCCTAACCTTTTCCCATAACACTGACTGTGACTACATTAAACCCTGTTACAAACAACTTCTGTTTACTTTCGCACAGCCAGGTCAATGACTTTTCAAAGTCGAGCTTTTATCAGTTGAGAAATACTGTATCTTCAAAATGAGGTAATTTTTTATCCTTGGGCAACATGTACAGTACCAACTCTGTTGGCCTCAACCCTTAGCCCTTCTTCAATCTCTGCTTGATCTAAAAGTCTATTCCAAAGACATAATATTACATAGCTAAATTTGTATAATTACACTCATTATCCTACATTATCTCACCTTGTCCCGGTATAGGACATTTTCAAACACATGCTACATTAATTAAATCACACATTGTTATATGTTCTTGAAACAAGGGAAATTAGGCCCTAAATGTAGCCTCTTGCAGGCTGAATAAATCACAGAAAAATGGGGGATGTTTTGAAAAACTTCATTTTAATGAAACAATTTAGTTTGCTGCATGATTCTACGATAAGAATAAGTGAGAAGTTTAGCGTAAATAAAAAGTGTAGCAGAATGTTTGAAGTAGTGTTCCTGAATTTTAGCAGGTGGTGTTGACCTATCACAGCCAGGATTGACCTTTCAGTAAATTTGGCTCTTTGATAATGTCAAAATCATCACAATTGCACAACAATTAATTAGGCTGTTCATCATCATAAAAATAAAAATCATAAAAAATATAATTGTTGTTATTAATTCCCCATAAGGTTTACATTGATTTAATTAAGCGTGTCCAGAAGATTACGTTTATGTTGAAATTAATTCTAACAAATTTCATGTATAAATTTGTTCAAACTTGATTTGTGGAAAAAGTGACAGCCCTAGTAGGAATCATGATATTCCTGCCATGACATCAGAGCTAAGTATAGTTTTTATTCTCTAGGTATATTACTGACCCTTCAACAGGCCTAAGTATAGTATCGGCAACGTAGATTGCTCAATTTGTGATTGCACCCTCTTTTTTTCTTTTTTTTTAACGTTTAATTAACCAGGAAGGTTCCATTGAGATTACTAATCTCTTTTTCAAGGGAGACCTGGCCAAGATAGGCAGCAGCACAATTAAAACACAGTTACAGACAAAGAACATAAAAGGACACCAAATTAAAAGCACACAAGAGAACATGCATAGGGAACTACATTTCACGAGACATTTTTGGAGTCAGTGCAAATTAAAAGCATTGACAAATTAGGGAATCTGCCTCTAATTATTTCATTTTGAATTTAAACTTAACTTACACTTCAAGACATTTTGCAGCTTGCTCCATGCAGAGGGTGCAGAATACAACAAATGCCCTTTTTCCCATTTCCGTACGTGCATTTGGGACAGACAGCATAATGAGGTCCTGAGAGTGCAAAGAGTATTGACCCACCGGCTTTCTGTCCTGTCCTGTCTGGTCTTTGAGCCTTAACTGTGAATTTGTGCAACAAAAAGACCCCGAACGACTGATATGCTCCTCAACCCTGAACCTGCTGTGAATAACCTCAGCGCCATCACTACTTCTCTGCTCCTGAGAATTTATCGATTATCGATTTATCACATATTAGTCATGACTAAGGAAACAGGACAGCCATATACGTGATTCCACATTGTTTATCCTATTTTGAAACTCCTTCAACTTGTCCTTGAACTCATGACTTTTGACGAGTAAAGAGTATGAATTTAAATGAATTAACTTCAGTGGAGAATGTGTTCATTCAGTGCTTCTCCAGTGTTTTCTCCATTTCTCTTATGTGGAAATGTGAGATACTGTAGCTTCTCCAGTGTTGTGCTTGATGAATGTCACCCATTGGATTTCTGTGACATTTGTGGTAAAATTAGTAGCATCTGCAAAGAAGACAGTAGTTCCAAACAAGAGCTGTTTTGCAAGATGTGTAGTAATGAGGAAATAGATTTTCACATAGATTTTCACATCACAAGCATTTGGAACATTTGGAATTGTTGCATAGAAATTGTAAATATCATAGGCGATTATGTGCATCATTGACACAAGGTTATTATAATGTAGGGCTGCACCTAACGATTATTTTTTTATTGATTAATCTAACGATTGTTTTTTGGATTAGTCGATTAATCTAACGACTAATTTATCGATTATTCTAAAGATTATTTTTTGTTACTCAGTTAATATAACAATTAATTTACCCCAAATAAATTTCAAAATCTTGTCTCGTTAATATTTCAATATTTTATTCAATCATCTTCTCTTAAAAACAAACAAATGTAACAAGAAACAAAGTATGCATTGCAGGGCATTATTCCGCAACAAAAAATAGCCCAGTAATCTCCGTTTTACAGTGTCCAAGTCCATAAAATCTCTCCGAAAATAAAAAATAAAGCAAGAGCTTATTCAATTCAAGTAAAAGGAATATAGTGCAATCTACATTTAGCAATCCCACAACAAAATCAATTAAACATTGTCAAATTCAAGTGACTTTCAGGAGGAATGGGAGAACTTTTAGCGCTGTTGGCACCGTGCTCCGGTGGGTTATCACCCGATAAGGGACCTTTCTGTGTGGAGTTTGCATGTTCTCCCCGTGTTCGCATGGGTCTCCTCCAACATAAGGACCCCGACCAAAAACGTGCAGAACACTTTCCTGTCCTGTCCCTGACCACGACAGGACCACCTGGAATTGGTCCCCGGGCGCCGAAAATGAGGGCTGCCCACTGCTCCTGGCTGCCCCTGGAGGAAGGATGGCCGTTGATGGGATAAAGGCAGAGGCGGAATTTTGATCGTCACTCCTGCATGTGTGTGTGTTTGGGGTTGTCCCCACCCTCTGCATGTGTGTGTTGTGTACGTTTGACAAAAAAAATAAATGATGATAAATGAAATGAATACCAAAACATTGTACAACCTCGAGTTTAGCAGTCCAACATAAAATCATCTCATGGTAAAATTTGTGCAATTTGCAGAAATTGCTTTTTACATCGGGGCGATGAAGAAACATTTAGAAAATCAATTGTAAGTGACTATTAATAACATAAATACATTCCGCATGTTGATTATCCGAATATATCATGCTTGGGTGGAGGCAAAAAGTAAGCAGGACTTGCGGTGCTGTCTGGCTGGCCGTCTTGACAAAGCACTGCGGGATGCTTGTGCTTCAAGTGCGTGATAGCAGTTGTACTGCTGTGATATACCATTTCCAATTTTCAGAGCTTACAGAGCACCACATTATTGGGTCTCTGTCTAAAATAGCTGCAGCTTGTTCTCCGGGGGAATCCATGCTCTGACCAGGCGCAGCCATCTTACTTTGTTGCGACGTGCCGACGCCCGTTATGCAAATCGACGTATTTCCATAATCTATGACGCCCCGGCCCTATTAAAATGTTCGTATTTGGTCATCTTCATGGTTAAGCCTATCGAACATCAACCTAAATCTACGCTGCCTTGACTTATGCATGTAATGTCGATGCAAATTGTTTTCAATGGGCAATCTCCATTCAGAGCTCTCTATTCAAAGCTCAACCATTTGGCTGGTTGTACATGGATGTCCTTGTATGACCCCTACTGATAGCAGTTGCATACTAAATTAATCCAATGTCTTCCCAAGTGGTTTCATTTTAGAAGTAGCAATAAAATACTCTCCCCCTTACCTCCTTTTCTTGTTCTACTCAGCATTAGTTGACCTTCTTGGATATTCTCATAGCCGCACACTTCCTTGAGAGAAAGTCATCTGGTTGTAAATATCACTTAATGGGGGTGGTGGACTCGGACATACTGTAACTGTCTTCCCAAGAGGTCATCCTAGAGGAATGGTGGTGTTCAGACATTGCCACAATTTTAAATGCTAAGGGGAGAGATTTATCTGTGATAGGACAAAGGAATGTCCAACATTGGCTTATAAGGCCCTGGCCAAGATGGAGCTAAGCAGACTGATACACAACCATACCTCACCATTATATTCTGCTGGCGTGCGGTTGATGTTCATGTCAGTTCAGGGTTAAGGGAAGTGTCATGAACCCTTTTCATCGCTTTTGTGACAACTCAAGGCACGTAGGCACCATGATGCATTAAACTTAGGCCACCAGTCGCACCAGCTTTTTTTACAGCAAAGTTTTGTGCCAAATTGAATTAATTTCAATGTAATCGTACTTGGTACGATTGGTTCAATGGACCACAAAACAACTCGTATACACTCTTGGTGATGTTAATGCTGAAAATGGGTGTTATCCCCAGATGCCTTTATTCCTGCACTTGTAGGTTTTCTTTTCCCATGACCTCATAGATAGGAGTAACGATCCCAGCCAATGGGATGACCGACAGCCACGACCGTTCCATGAAGAAGTTATGGTTTTGATATCCTTCTCATTAAGAAAAGGAGAAGACAGAGCAAATACTTTGAACTATCTGTCCTAATGTTCATAAATTTGATTTTATGCGTTTCCATTCCTGGGATTTGGGTTTTTGATGTTACATGGGAGGATTAATTCAGAAGATAATGCTCATTCAGGATTATATGAGAAATGAGCATGTGAAGTTATGTGAAGCACCTGTTAGTCTGTTAGCAATTAGTATCCGAAAAATAGACAAAGAATTCACATGAATAGTTTTACAGACTTGGGCTTTTTCTCTTGTATTGTATAGCTCCCACCTTACAAGCCCTCTTGAACAGTGGCTTTAACACTGGAGCATCGTTTTATATAAATTTTAATTGATCCACTCCGGCTTAAGCTGAAGCTCTAAGACAAAGACCTGCTCAGCAGATGTTCGTGAGGTGTCATTTTTTCTTTTTTTTAACAGGCTAACTTATCATGCAAACTAATTCACGGCCTTACCGACAGCGTACAGTATTTTTGTATGCATTGCTGGTTGATATTATAAAAATCTACTATTGTGGCTCACAAATGTTTTTCAAGCTTTGCTGGTGGTGTCAGAAATCTACAAAGAGAGGAGAAGTTATTGTTGTCTCTCTGGAAATTAATTAAAATCCTGTAATATGAATGTTATTTTGAGAAGTAATGAGTCCGGGGGCTTGTGAATGAGAGAAATGAGCCCAGAGCATTGGGTTGAGTAACTGGAGATTACTCGTGTGTGCAAAATAAGAATCTTCATCCAAACATGCATTCATGAGAAATGCATCATATCGACAAAGCTCAGCAAAATGCAGCTTAATAGCCAAACTAGCCAATGATGCAAGCAAGAAAATGTGATATAGTAAATGTCCCCTTTTTGGGGACGTTGGGGCTGTCATCCAAGTAAATAAGCTTTGTTCTTTGGTTATTCAGGAGTAAGATGATACAATCAAATGAAGGCATATGCATGAATATGTATTGAAGTATGATGTGAGAATCTCTCTTGTTAATGAACATGCAATATCCTTTGCAAGACTCCCATCTTTAATGGTCGGCACCAGATATGGCTACTGCATGTTTGTTAGATATTGGTGTGCACTTCTTTCCATTTTGTTGCAGTCCAGAGAACCGCTTGTTGTCTTAGCCCTTCTTGTTGAGATGAGGCTGCCTGCTCGACCCAGTAACCTCTTCCTTCCTATTTGCCTTTGTCCCTCTCTCCAAACACCACTGGGGGCGGTAACTTGGGGCCTTTTCTGCTTCTTTTGGGGACGCAGGCATTGACATGTCTTGAGAGGTTCTGTTTAACATGCAAATCAGATCAACCCCTACGCATGCGGAGGCCGTTCTCAGCTCGGCGAGGATGTTTAGCAGTAGGTTCATGATCGGGGCAAAGTGGAACACCAGCGGGGAGTGTGAAAGCTGCCATTGTGTTGTCACAAAAACACCTGACACAGTGTGGCGCTGATCTCGCTCCACTCGAAAATATCAAGGTTCCTTAATTCCCTTATAGAAAGGAGAATAACAGCCAACACAGCAGGCACAGCAGGAATCCTGAGGGTTTTGGCCTGAACTGTGTGAATGTAGCGACCCAAATGTCCATAGAAGTGTTCCATGAGTATTGTTCTGCTTCTAGACACTGTGGTTTGGAATGATGTGCAATGTGCGTTAATATCCACAAAAAACTGACATTTAGCTGTGGGAGTGCTTATTGGGATTGTTGGATTGGAGTCCATGCCA
The DNA here is from genome assembly GCA_900302355.1 of Cyttopsis rosea. Classification (NCBI taxonomy): domain Eukaryota; kingdom Metazoa; phylum Chordata; class Actinopteri; order Zeiformes; family Parazenidae; genus Cyttopsis; species Cyttopsis rosea. The sequence continues at coordinate 13,934 of OMKR01105200.1, read as the reverse complement.
CTGGTTGGATCTCCTTTGCTTCTGGAAGGAGCACAGTGCAGGGGATGTAAGACTTGGCATCACATTATACATAGTGCTGGGCGATATGGCCAAAAATGTTCTCACAATAATATATTTCATACCATTCGATAACGATATTTATCACAATATATATAAAAATCACAATTTCTGTTAAATGCTTTTTTATTTTTTGTAAAGAAGACAGTTGTATGCCATGATGCATTTTATAAACACATTTTTTGGTGGAATAAAATTGTCCGAAATAAAAACTAAAATGTTCCAACAAAACTTTGGAAGCATTTAGCATCCTCTTTTTTTAACAAAATAAATATCAATGAATAATAGGTGGAAAAAAATCTGAAGATAAAATGCTGAACAGAAGTTTTATATAATGAACATTGCACAGCACTTGCATAATGTAAGAAGTGAACAAGAAGTAACAAGTGCAGTCGCTTTAATTAACATTTAACTTGAATAAATTTTTGATTAAATCAAAAACAAAATAAATATGGCAAGAGGGCCGAAATGTAAATAAATAATAAAGTTTGTGGTGTTGCCCGTCTTCATCGGCATGTCTCGTCGACATATTTTATATATATATATATATATTTATTTATTTATTTATTTATTACCGTCTGCTTTGGGTCGGAACTTAAATATCCAAAAAAACATCAAACTATGGATGTATGTGGCCCTGTTGTCAATGATACATCATCTTTCTCCTTCTCCTCAGACTTGCTAATTTCGGACACTGCTGCTCGGTCTCCACTGCCGGTGTGTTTAAGTGCAACCTGCCCACGAGGGAGGGGGCGGGGCTTCTTTCTATATCGCCAAACCTAATTGGCTAGAGGTGAAAGGTCAGCTTTAGATCGTCCAAATTGATTGGCTTTTTGTTGCCACTTGCCTACCGTGTCTATAAATGAACAAATCTGCGGAAGACATTATCGAAATTATCAAGCTTCTTTTATTTTGACATAGAGGAAAAAAATATCATAATAATTATCGTTATTGTTTTATTGCCCAGCACAGATTATACATGAGTTATGAAATCTCTGGTGCATGTGAATAAATTATTCTAGGCAGAGTCCTGGCTTAGTGTATAAAATGGTAAACACTGTTTTAAAAGGTATTTAGGTGGTGAGCGTAGAGAGGGTATGCTCCTCATGGGCACGTCCACTACGAGGCTCACTGGCCTGCATGGTTAATTGTGTATTCAAGGGAGCTACATTTTTATCCTGCTGTAAGGCCATGAAAAGATAACAATTTGAGGAGTGTATGCTGTAATCTATAATTTCTCGTATTGATGCACATAAAAAGCTTTCCTTGTGTATCTCTGAGTCTCACGGGAAATCCAGGGTAATTGCAGTCGTGAAACTGGTACTGTATTTTCCCATAAAAACCCTCACAGGTCGACTTAGATAGGAGACAATATAAAGAATTTGAAGTAGCTTATCTTTGGTTTTCAAAAGCCCCTTTTGCCAAGATAATTGCAATCGGTCTGAAAGTAGATCATAATGTGTGTACAATCTTTTTAATGAGAACAATTTCATGCTTGTAGATTACCTGCAAACAAAAAAAAAAAAAAACTAACAGAAAATGGTGATATGTAGTTCACGTTTTGCAGTAAAACTTCAATAATAAAGTCCTTCAAGGGGTTTTTGCAGATGACAGGCCTCCAGTGGCAGACTAATGTAGAGACTCAGATTTGCATAGATTTGCAGATACGATTAAAGGAGCACCAGATTCACAGGGACTGCTCCCAGCTGGAACTGGAGAACACATTTACAGTAAAAACCATGCGTATTGATTTATCCAGCAGCCTCAACACTATCGTAACAGACTGCAGTTTTATTCCACCATCGACAATTTCTATAAATATAACTTAATATAAATAAAATATAAATAACATAGTGTTCAATTGATGTTGTCTTTACATAAGTGACTCACTGTTGCCTTAGGAAAATATGAAGGAATCAAAGGGCATCACTGGTGTCTTGTGTATGTATTTGAGTGACTAAGAACACAGCAGTTTGCCCTGTAGTGTCCAAATTTTACACAATGGTCCCCCTGTTAAACCCAGTTTCCACTATTGACTTGGGTTGCTCTGATGAGTGTCTTTATAGGTTTGGGGCAGAACCCAACTCATTGCATCCAACAGTCCTTGTCTGACCAAAGTCTATATTTTAGGCCTTTTCCTTTCCTTTCCTTCCAAGAATCACTACGGCATTATGATTTGCTACAGGGCAATTAACATAAGCTCTGGCTGTGCTGCATTTAAATGACTTGGCAAAGTAATCAATGTCCAATCTCTTTAGGGTAACAGTCAATGCTGCATTGGCTCTCCATTTAACGTGCATGTAATTCGCCATTTGAAATGGTTGAATTGGTCTTTTCGTGAATACTCTCTCAACTTTACACTCACAGACAGTGAGTTGCAGCCATTCTCTTATATGTCTTTTTTCCTGAATGACTTTGGGAATGAGAAGGTAAAGTCTGTTTCATCCTGCTTTCTTCCACACCCAACATTGCTGTTACCTTTTGGTACTAGAGCTGGCGCACTGATCACATTTTATTTGAGCTAATCACAGTCATCATGTTTGCATTTAAGGGGATTGTGAGAAATGTTGCAACACATGGAATGCAAAGTTGGTGCATTTCATTGAGTTGAGGAACTGCATTTTTATCTTCCAATGTTCAATGGCTCTTCTTCATAAGGTGGATGTTATCCTATGATAGTGGCATAAAATGAACAAAAATGAATAGAATAATTAACACTTACCCCCAAACATATTTCTTAGAACAACTGTCAAAATGTTAGTCTGAAGTAAGAAAAGCAGAGTACTCCACAGCACCAGTCATGGCATTCCAGGCCTCTCTAAAGTTTGCCAGTTGAAAAAGGACGGTGCGTCCCCCACTGTGTCAGTATCCAGTATATAATAGAAGCTTTGACATGAAGGCAAGGGAGGAGTAAGGCGTCCTCCATGCAGATGTGTCCCAGAGTGTGTTTCAGAGCCTGAACCAGTCAACAGCTGGCAGTCTGAAATGATTCAGCAGTTATACATCAGCCTCCGGAGATAGATCTGCGTGTTTGGGATTTGGGAATGTCACACTTGTCCTATGAGGGTTTTTATTTCTCTGAATTGAGATCAAAGGTCCCAAAGTATTTCTTCAAAAGTCTTAAAGGTGCAGTGTGTATATTTAACGGCCATTAGCAGTGAGGTTGAAGATTGCAACCATCTGAATTCCCCTCTGTGTCTGTTGCGGTGCATAATGGCGGCGTCCGTGGAGGAGAATCTATGGTGGCCACGAAACTTGCGAAAAACGCCCCTCTCTAGAGCCAGTGTTTCGTTTGTCTGTTCTGGGCTACATGGAAGATGGAGATATAAACGGCTAATTCTAAGATAACAAAAACTAAGGAAGGGTCTAAGGAAACTTCAAATTTTCATGGGATTATAAGACTAGTTAAAACATACTTTATTTACTATATATACTTTTATATTCCATATTCCATTCCATTTCGCCCAAGTCTGTTCCGCAAAATGCCACTAATTCTACACACTGTCTTTAAATAATCAGCTAGGATAGATAGATAGATAGATAGATAGATAGATAGATAGATAGATACTTCATCATCCCTGGAGGGAAATTGTCACAGCACCTCACATCAAAACAAATAAGTAATACATATGTTGGTCTTTTTCCTTATATTGTCATACATATAGATATTTACTGTAAGTAATACAAGTAGAAAAAAAGGCCCTCCACAAAAAATGTGAAGTTTAAATTAGAAAAAATAGAAAAATTGGCAATATACAGGAAACAATAAGCCTAAAAATACACAAACAATAGACCAGTAAACCTCTGTATCTACCATTCTAATTGCATAACAGTATATTAATATGTGACCGACCACATCCTAACCCGGCACATTTCGCAGGAGACGTGGAAAACATCGGAAATTCCTTTCTCGGTCAAGAATGCGATTATACTGTAGCAGATTTATGTTACTCAAGTTGTTTTCTATCTCTCACCTTATTTTCAAAACTGAGTTTGATCTCTAAATATTAGATAAATATTATAATGTCGAGGCTATGCGCTCTCCAACAGCGTTTTACAGGGGAAAAAAGTTATTCACCATTGTTGCACTCGAACTACAGTGCAAACGACGATCTTACGGTTCCCTTTAATGCAAACATGCAGATCAAGATCATCCTTCTATATTCCGTGTGATGTCAAGTCAGAATGTGAAATCATTTTGTTAAAATAAGGTTATAAATCGTATCTACTTGTGAATAACATCGGCTCTTCTTCGTGTGGTAAAAAATTGTTGCAGTGACGCTGAGAGAGGACTCGAAGAAGAAGCGCTGATGTCACTTCCTTTAACAATCGCTAAAGAAACTTCACATCTCTGTGAAAACATATAATCTCTGTGTTGTTATGGATTACGAGAAGAGTGTGGCAGAAGCTCTCAATTATATAATGGAACTGTGCTGGCGAGGCGGTGGAGTGGGGTCCTCCCTGAAAAACAACAATTCCCAGAATGCAAATGGCAGGGTCCTCCCAACCATTCTCATTCTGCATACAGCAGGTGATCGCATAGGTAAGTGTGTGCGCGATCTGAAACGGGCCACTTTCAGAAAGTGTTGTTATAAAACAATAAAAGAAATGGGAATGTTTAGAAGTTACAGAATAATAGAGTTATTCTAGTATAGTGAGCATGAACTTAGAATGAAAAAAAACAAAACTTATAAACTTAAAATCAAAGGATTAACTTGAATTATGCATTTTCCAATATTTTTATAAATTAATGATTCAAACCTTATTTCAATAAAACACATTCAACAGTATCTCATTGAAGGAGTACAACACTATCCAAATGTTACCATTTGAAGCACTAATTCTGTTTCTAAATGTGTCTTTTGTGCTGCAAAAGTCTGGAAATGCTTGATAAAACTTTAAGGGCTGATTTCTCAGAACTTTACGGCACTACGTCACTTGTCACTACGGGCATTAGGGCTGCCACGGTTATCGGTGTTACACGGTGTTCGGGCATATATGATTATATTACTCGAGAAATAAAACCCATTTTGTTCATTTTCGCGTATTAGTGCCCACGTTCATCAAATAAAAAAATTCTAATTTGCGTGTTATCAATGCTTAGTCGGACAACGGACGCTACAAAAGTGAAAGAGGAAGAGGAGAGGGGAGAAAGACGGCTCCAGACCTTAGATCACGTCTAGATCGGGACCTGTCTCCCATGTCTCCATATAATCTCCATGCGTAATTTTCGCCCGCGATCTCCGTCCACTGCTTCGTTGCCAACATGTTTTTATTCATGTACTTTATTTGACTCTGAAACAAAAAATCAGTACAGGGACACTCCCTGACTGCATGGGCGAGACGGGCTGGCCCGCCTCAGCCTCACTTTCATTGCGCCACAGAGTTTTGTTTCACCCTGTGACTCGCGCGTGCTGTCCCGGTAAACAGTCGCGCCAGTAGCGGGGAGCCCCCTTCCCCCCGGGAATCAGCTCCGGGAAGCGGCAAGGTCCGTGAAAGGGGCGCTGTAACCTAGGTGTACATTATATTAGTGTTTGTAACATACTGTTATTGAAATGTGATCAATACGCTTCGGATGTGTCCAGTAAATTAATTCTTGGACTGGGAAGAAAAAATCGACAGCGGTGGACTCGACAGGGGCGCCAAGTACCAAAAGTTACATAATGCCGCTTTAATGCGATTTGTATGGGAATTTAAACAAACACAGGTAGCCTCTATTACCTCCAAACTTCAAATGTTCCAATTCGATTATTTTTTCATCAGAAGAGCCAATACCATGTGTGTGCGTGAGTACATTATCCACACAAATATCTTGACTTGTCTCTCTTTGTCAACAGATGGTTTTAGATATGTCCATTGTATGGGATTCACCTGGCAGAGGCTGCTTTTCTTCTGCAAAACATTATTTTTAAATTCAACAACCACAGCAGCTTTTAGTTAGGTTGATCGGCCAAAGAAAATTGAACACGGCTGGCTTATTTTCTGACGTATATTGTAAAATTATTTGTATATCCAAATAATAGTTTATTTGGGAAAACTGAGCTTTTCAGTTTTCAGATCTTCACTATTTGGCTCTGTAGTATTGCCCAGAAGTAGAAAGTAGTTTTAGGTCAATTTGGAGTGCCCTCCAGTGATACAGCACATGTACTAAATACCAAATAAGCAGTTATTTGTTATAGGATCAGTAAAAGCTTGGTGGAGGTGTTGATACGAGAGCTTTTGATCGTGGCCTGTTTTATGTCGGCCTGCAGTAGTGGCAAAAAGTTCTACTATGGATGGAAATTGTTGTTTATTTCAACAGGAATCCATTATGTTTTTTCGCTACCGTGGCCTGCCGCAACCGCTCCCTTTTTCTCCCCTCTTCACTCCCGTTGTCATTTCCTCACTCACATGCTGACATGTAGAATGACTGCTTGTTATGAGTTTATCAAGTTAAGTATTTTAAGTATATTATATTAGCTTTTGAATGGCGTGTTGTAAATAAAGGTCAAAATGCCTTTGGGTCTCGCTCACAAACATTACTCATTCTTCAATTTTTATTACATCATGGCCCGGCAATAACGGTTGTCCCGATTTGGTCCATTGTCAACCATCTTGTGCGGTCTGGTTGCCACTTTTCATATGTTAAAAATAAAGTAATGGTGAAACAAGTGAGAATGGTTATGAATCTGGATTGGTTATGATAGTCTTGGCAACCAACAGCTGATGCATAGGTGCCAATTTGGCAACCACTTCTAAATGTTACTTTCAGGCCCTGTACTTTTGTTCTTGAGGAAAGAGCATATGAAAAACCATCAAGTTTTTGTGTAACATGTGGAGTCCATTGATTTTGTGGGTATGCCAGGTCTTCATTTGCAAAGGTAGATGCCCTGTCAACATTAAAGGCATGTAGACTTTAGGATGGTGTTCAAATAAACCAAGTAAGCCTGTGTCCTTTATACAGTATATCATTCATCGCTTTGACAAGCTTTTTTAATATAGAGAATGGGAAGCTGACGTCACATTGCTGGAGCAATGCAGAGGATCCCTCGCATTGACTGTCAAATTTTTGACAGTCAATGCTTTTTCATTCTTTTTCATTTCTTTTTCTCCCTTCCTTTTTCCATTTTTGTACATTTTGTATATTTTAACAATTTCTCCATGCAATTGAATGGAAAGTGATCCTCCAAAAATGTCCATAGCAACCGTCAAACTATTCCCTATTAGGGCTGTCCACGACTAACACAAATCTTGGTCGACCAACAGTCGTCTGCCTATTTGTTTTAATAAATACAACTATATGCACACAGCGTCTGTCTCATGTTTTATAACTTTCTTAAGTGAACACACAAATGAGTAACAATATTTTACCTGCCTCACACACACATGCGAGGAGACGCTGCTCTGAGTGAGTCACAATGGCAGAGAATTAAAAGTCTGGTTAATTTCACTCGAGTCGATGCCGATCATGCTTGTTGCCACAAGTGCAACCAGTCTTTTGCATGTAAGGGAGGATCTGCGGTTTGGACTATCTAAAGCTGACCTTTCACCTCTAGCCAATCACGTTTGTCACCATAGAAAGAAGCCAAGCCACCTCCCTCCTGTATAGGTTGCACTGCAGCGGAGACACCCTGGTGGGAATGTATCAGGAATTTAATTTTTTTGTTTTATATTATTTATACAAGTGACCCTAAGGAATCATTTGAGATGCAGCTTGACACTGTATGTAAATCATTTCTATCAATTAAAAAGTAATAAAACATTATATTTGTAATCGTGCCTGATAAAATTATTAATATTTTGAGTGTAAAGGGGCTTTAAATATTATACTCATGCCTAATGATGCCATTCCCATGCTCAATTATGTGTGATGTCATGTTGCTGCACCAAGTTGTGGGTTGATACCATTATTACACCATTGAAACCATTACACACCTTTGATGCACTTTGATAGCCATTTTTGACCACTCGGGAATGGGGAAAAAGTGTCAAGATCCCCCCAAAAGACCACCTGAAGACCTCATGACCTTGAAAAACACCTTAGAAAACGTAATGCTGTGATGCAGCATCAATAACTTTTGAAAATCAGAGATTTGTGTGAATTTGACGATTTCGACGATTGGATGACAAGCACTTTTTTCTGAAAATGGCTCAGAATAACCCACTTATCTTCAATGTACCTGGACATCCCATACATTTTCTGAATGGTCTGGGTGTCTAGGTCATTTAACCTCATAAAGAGATTAAATTGTCAAAAAAGTCAGAGCTATGTGAGCATAATCCCTTGTTTCCAAACGTACATACATTTTCATCGTATAGTTTCAGATCAGCAAACAAAGCCATTTTATTTCCTCAGAACATTTATAAGTACACTTTACGGTCACATCTGTTCGTACACCCATACCTTAACTAGGTCCATCTGTGTTCCTCAAGTCACAGCACAGTTGCTCCAGTTAGTAATTTAAATTTTATTGGCTGTAATTGCCACATTACGATTAATTACTTCTGGCGGTTGGCAAAAATATATCAAAATAAGTGGCGTAAGCTTTCCAATAAGTTATATATCTTTTGCAATCTTAAATCAGCCAAATTCCTTTGAGTAATGCATCACTGCCAGGTTTGTTTTGGTGTTCTTGTGGTCTTCCAAAGCTGTCACAATCCAATTACATTTACCACAAGTTTTATATTCCCTATTTACATTCATTTGCTGGCTGAGATTTCAATTCAGCTCAGGATTCCTGAATTGTTGTATCTCCACCTTCACAAAAAGCTGTACATTACAAACAACATTGTGGTCCAAGTATTACAGAATATGTCGTCATAGGATTTGCGGCTTAGTTTTACTAACCGTACTCACATGCAAACATGTGCTGATGCCGCTTGCTTGTGAGACTAGAAATAGTTTGATCCCTTGTGACTCAGTCTTCCTGTTTGGAGCGTGGGTGGCTCCTGGGGGTGACGGGCGGTATAGGAGTCGCGGGTCTGCAGCACTGGCCCAAGCCAGGCCTGCTCTGGATATAATTACAGTCCTGATAACCCCAGACATGCAGGCATCCGGGGGCAGATAGAAATTCACACAGGCCAAGATGTGTATATTTAGACAGGGAAATGGATAGACAAAAAAGTAAATAGAGAGATGGTCAAGCGGTCATGGAGATATCCTACCCTCCTCCAATGACTTGGACTGGTGGCCTATATACCATTAAATACAAATATCTCTACCTCTGGCGCTGACATAAAAATCCCCGTTAGCTCATCAGTTCAGTCCAACTTGTTGGAGGTCACAGGTAATCATAGCTGTTTGAGTTTGTTGCATCTCTTTATTCATTCCCGTAGCCGATTGTGGTGAACACCTGCTGGCCGACGGCAGTGACACAGCAAAACTGAAAGCGGAATAAACAAGGAGCAGAAACCCATGTAAGGAGGTGATCCGCAGGGATTTCGGGAAGTCAGTGGAAAGTGAGATCTGAGGAGGGAGAGTGGAATACTAAGAATACTCTTGACAGAGCGGTTCTCACGGTGCTCATTTTCCTCACAAAGTGCCATCTGTGGGAGAAAGGAGTTTGGGAAAGACCTTTGAGGGATTTGCCACTGAACTGGCGTTTTCGGGGGGTATATAGACTAGAGAGTTCAATAGCTTGTTGACAGTTTTGGCGTATTGATCTACGGGCTTCTGCGGGTTATATGAGCTTCTACCTAATTACAAGGCCGTGCTCCCGAAAATGGCGGAACAGTGGTGTCGGGCGACTTTTTCGGACGCCTAATCCTTAGCAGCAATCTGGGATTATTGCAAGCGACAAACAACATCACGGACTGGACCGATGCAAGTTTGGAATTGAGAAACTGACCCGGCGGGCAGAAAAAGGCCTACCAACTGTGATTTAGTCGGATCACCTGGCAGCCTGTGTCAACACCGGCGGCGCTTCCTGAAGAAGGCTATAGATCAACACGCTTGAACGGTCACCAGAGTATTTAACTCTCTCTGTACAAGAACCACATATAGTTTATGACGTGAAGACTAGATGAACATAGTTAAGCTTGGTCATATTGTTTTAGGAGAATATATTCAGAATAGTATTACAAAAACATTTGATACTTACACCCATATTCAAATGGATATTGGATTTCTTCCTTTTCTTATTCAAACTGAAGTGTTGAAGTGCATCCTGGTTACATTAGATGAGATTAACAGCGAAATTATATATAATAATGAAATTTGTCACAATTTCCATATCACAGGCACTACTACTCTGCAAGGTCTGCTAAATTGTGTGATGCCAGCCAAATCAAAAGCACAAGTGGGATTTCCACACAAATTTTGTTTAAAAATAATGGAAGAAAACATTTGGATTAAAACCACGAGGGTAAAGGGGGAAAATGACAGTTTCTGGCCTTATTTAACTAGTGTTCCACTGGCTTACGGTTTGAAACCACAACAAAGCTCATAATTAACAACTTGTTTACTTACGAATGAATAGAAAAAATAAAACAAAGAAAAACAACATTGAAAAAAAAAGTGTCATTTCCTCTCAGCTTTGCCTCATTTTCGGTTTCTCTCAACCATTTTGACCTTTGGTAACATTTGCAGTGCTCCCCTTCTTTCTAATATGAAGTCTTGACTGCTTTGTTCTTTCTTAGTCTTCCTCGTGTAGGACGCATGAGGATACACCTTTCCTCCACGTCCCGGTCCTTTCAGTTATTAATCAGTGCCGGGAATCTACCCCGGTCTGTTGGTGGTGCCGTTCCTTTCTTACGATGAAGGAAATGATTCCAGGGCCAAGTGGAAAGCTGCAGTTTGGGACATGGGCTACGCAGTTGAGCTGCCCCAGATGCGGGTATTGCTCTGGGACCTGTTAATGTCATATATGACCGCAAAAAAAACAGAACACAGAATAGCTGTCTGGTATGAAGCCTTTCACATCTCGGCGGTAGCACGAACCGGCCCCTGATCCGTGGCGGTTTAGGGTGAGCTCATGGAGTAGAAAATGCTCTCCGGTCGCCATGGCCTTGCAGTCTGGCCTCGCAGACACTGACTCATGTTAAACCCTGAGTCCAGTGGTTGTGTTGTTGTCATTAAACGGCACACCTAACATATGCGGCACATTGGTATGCCGTGCACTAATCCTCTGGCATGCCTGAAATACCTAGACTGCTATTGTGGTCATCATCAAACAGTTAGGTCATCGGATCACAGGACAGTTAATGTCCACAGTGGACAGAAATAGAGAGTTTGAGATGAAGTGCTGTGACACGTACTGTAATTTTCCTGTCTCTTTAAGTCCGGCCATATTACTCAGTAAATACACTATTTTTATGGCCGGTATTAGCGGAACTTGCTCACAAGGAAGAAGGCGTCCAACTTAATGTATTAGTTCTGTACCTATCTGTACCAAGGTGTTGATGAAAGGTGTCTGTACATACTGTACGTTATTCACACACACATATTCATACATACTGTAAACACACCAAAAACACATTCACCTTTCCATCCAATTACTCATTGGCTGCCAATGGTGAGTATTCTCTCACTGCCTTTGAATGATACCAAGTCCACATTTACGAAATTGCCGCACTACATTTCATCAAATTTCGTCATTTCTCCAAAACTCTGTCGCTTACAGACTGCATGCCCGTTCTTGCGACGTGTAATTTCACCATCACTGGATGATTTTAATCCGAGGAGTCAGGCCCAACCTTTCCCTCCTGTGTTTGACAGGCCAACGGAGGCTCACCGGAGATCCCGTCGTCCCCGCCGCCGTTTCCGACCACATCTGGCCTGGTAAGAACCTAGCGTCAGGTCCCGCCGGACTTGATTTATGCTTCCAATATTGAAACGCTTGGTCGTTAACCTTTGATAATGTAATCATCTGTGAGTGTTTGTCGGTTCGGATGAAAGTCTCCGAACACACTCTGTGTACCTTTTTGTGTCGCTGCACTTGGTTAAACACCCTAATCAATGGGCTAATTGTTCACTTTGAAGGTTGAAAATTGACACTTTCTCCTAAAAGACCATAAGTAGATATCTGTTTATTCATGGTAAGTGTAGATATATTTCCATTTAACAAACTCATGACCTTGAGGAAACTAATAATAGAAAAAATAACTGTTGGAAGTAATGGGACAAAGTTGGACGAACGGCTCACTCCTCTGGATCAAGTGTGCTTTAGTTGTTCCCCAGTTTATTCATGGGCTGTATAATAGGCCTTCCAGGAAGCATGCTGGAGCTAAATTAGGGATTGTCCAGGGGTGACTTGTTGCTTGGGTCTGAGTTGGCTTCCTGTCCAAGCCTGTTGATGGCTACAGGAAATAGCCATCTGTGTGCATTCGTAAACATGCATGCACACACACACACACACACACACACACACACACACACACACACACTTCCACTCAGGCAAGGGAATGCTTTGAATGTAGCCAAACTCCCTTCTCTGCACATAGGCATGGAAACACAATGATTACTTGCCCCCACTGTTGTTCAGTATAATACATGTTAGCCAGGCAGGGTTATGAAAAGGCAGTAGGTTCATTCATCAATCCAGCAAATTTGAGCCCTTTGTTGGTTCACATAAGTAGCTATCCAGGCTTGCCTCTTGTAAAACTCGTGGTATAGTAGAAAAAGACATGTCTGACATGAGACAGACTTGAAATAAGGTGTTGCTGCCGTAGCTCAAGCAATAGACACCTAGGATTCAATTTAAAGGAGGAAAGGCGGGGGGCCGACCAACAGGGCTATGTGGAAGCCTCTCTCGCCTGATGAATTAATTCTGGGTCAGGTTGTGTAGGGCGAAGCACTCCGTCAGCAATACCACCTCTAGAGGAATAATTTCTTCCGCAGGAAAAAAACGCTGTGTTCCATTACGGGGTCTGAGCCGTAGTTACAGTGTTTGCTTGGCATTCTGCTCAGGATCAAAGAGCTTGGTCAATGCAAAAGGCTGCCGTCTCTGCGGTGTAGCAGTGACCTCTGGCAGACGGGCCTGGTGCTGCAGCCTTCCATCAGTAACAGAAAATAATAAGAAAGCCCAGTTGTGAGAAGAAAAGACTGGAAAGAGAAAAAGGTGGGATAGGTAGCAGTTATCAGTATTCCATCTGGCCAGTTTTTCCCCTCTTTTTTTGGGGCGTGAAATTGGAGAAATCGGAGACGTGTGTCCTTTTCCTCGTTATTGTCCAATGTCAGGAACATCTGGACTCTCCGTTAGCTGCGGGGTAATAAAAGGGGTCGTCGTCCAGGGCAGGCCGCTCGGTCTTCGCGGGCCCGTTCTGGAGGGGTGAGCAACCTAAACGAATAGCCCCGGGTTGTGACTCCAAACCCCAGAAAGCCAGAGTAGACTCTCTACTTTGTTTTTGTAGCCGTGGGCAACACACTAACATGGTATACAGCGAAGCCCGAGCGGTTCTGGAGCAAAAATAAGTGGAGGGGGCTGTGTGTCTCAGGCCCAGTTATGTTCCTTCTATAAAAAAACATCAAGGCGTCGCCTTCACTCCACTTCACAGCACGACTCCCCAGCCCTTGTGTTTGATGGCTGTGTTGGAGCACAGCACAGCACAACACTTTGGCAAGGTCAAACGGGTTCGAATAGAGAAGTGAATAAAATAAAAAACTCTACATACAGTATATATATATTTGACCGGCCTTTGTGAACAGACTTGGGAGTCAACTTGTGCTAAATAATTCACTCAAAAGTATAAGTTTGTTGATCTAGCGAAGATGAACAACGCACCCCAGTTCTTTTATTAGAGTCGTTGGCTGCTATCTGGGCCACCAGTAACTCCCCGGTGGGTCAAACTTTATAGACTCCTCCGTGCTGCAGCTCACCATATTCTGCCACATTCCCCAAATTTTCAACATAGACATCTGCAGTCTTCCATCACATTTAGCTGAAAGTTTCCTACTGTCT
>OMKR01105199.1:0-12700 GCA_900302355.1 Cyttopsis rosea | reverse complement strand
AGATCTGAAGTAATGATTAAAAACGTATTTAACTTGAATTTTAATTCAAGGTTTTTCAGCTGTGGCCTTGCATAAATTTGTAATTCGTACCAAAACGTTACATTTTGTTGTGGCTGTTGTGACTACTGTTATACACACACACACACACACACACACACACACACTTTTTATTTATTTATATTTTTTGCATTTCTTTCTTTTTTTTGCCCTCTGGTACTTCAACACATCAACCCTACATTTACATCACACATTTTTGCCAAATGACTTTCTTTTTCGCACAAAACGTTTCCAATTAAATTGTAAACATTTAAAAAGGTGTCACGCCACTTTCTACAAAGTTTTTGCCGAGAAGTGGCGTGACACCTTTTTATTTCTCTGCTTTCTAACCTGAATGAATGTGTTCAGACGAAAGGAAAAAGGTCCAATCTCAGATGGATGATAAAGTTGTATCTTCTCCATTTCATCATGTTTCCATCCACCAGTCAGCATGTCACGTTGCTACACCGCAGGTCATATAAATGTTTACTTATTATTTTGGGTTTTGTTATTTCAAGATTGCCGTCGTTATCTTGCGATAACAACGTTTTTGTTGATTTCAAGAAAATGTTGGGGACATTGGATATAACTCAGAAAATTGTTATCACAGGAAACCCGAGCTAAAATAATGCATGAAGACTGTCAGGGACCAACGAGTGAGGCAATGAGGAAACAGGAGTTTGTACATGAAAGCCTGGGTTTTTATTAACCCAAAAAATTAAAATCAATTTTAAACAAGAACTCAAATACGAGGCCAAAAAAAAAGGTCAACAAAATACCAACGACAACTAAATACAAAGCAAAACTATCTAAACCCAAATCCCCCCCATAACGTGGCAGCACATGGTTTGGCCTGATGACCTGGCTGGAAGGAAGGGACCTCACCCAACAACCATGGTAACAAGTGTGGCCATCACAGATACCATGCCTTTTAGGGTTTTCGTAGGTTATCGGCGGTTGCCATGGCAGTGACTAACCACACCCCCTTTGCCATTTAGGGAAACATTGAAGGGGAAAACTGATCACAAGAGGTTCTGACTCGACCAAATCTCAAACCAAACAACTGTCGTTATCGGGGGCACACTCTTAGTTACCCTTAAGACAAGAACTTTCCTTATGATTCTCTCAAAATCTTGAAAACTTGACGGGGACTCGGAAGTCGAGCCTAGTCTCTAAAGTCCCTTGGTGTAAACCGGGAATTACATGCAGCCCACGTCTGTCCTGTGCAACCGACCGGTCAGTCCAAATCCCTCCATCCCTACTCAAGCCTCTAGAGCTAAACTCTCCCCCTTATCTCATCTCCTAGCATTTACCTGGAGATGGTTGACGTAATGGGTAACCAAATGGTTAACGTTATGGTTAATATAATGGTTAACACAATTAACATAATGGTGTAATTTGCCCTTATGTTAAGCCCCCCACCCCTTAATCTCCCTTGTCCTACCCCACTGCCGCCCACTTTCCAGCACATGAATGAATGTAAAGTGATTCCATCTAGTTTCTGGAAGGTTACCCACATGTCCCGTGTCCTCAGCGCACCCCAGTATGGATCCAACACGTGGCGCTGACGCCTGACGCCAACTGACTGATAATTCCACCACCATCCATGCAAATCCTCCAAATAACCTCTGACTCTCTCTCTCTCTCTCTCTCTCTCTCTCTCTCTCTCTCTCTCTCTCTCTTTGTATAACCCTAACCCTTCACAGAAAGCATACAACATACACAAGAACATACTGTTTTTTTTTCCCTTTCCAAGACGGATTGTTGTCAGCAAATCCTGCAAAAGCACTGCAGCGCCCCGCTTCCCTCCAATACGCCAAGACTGAAGCGCTAGATGGAGCGTAGGAGGATCATGCTAGCATTTGCATATCGTACCTGCATTAGCATAGCCCCCCTGAGGCGCTTACATGACGTGGGTGGGGACCTTTGAGCGCGGCTCCGGCTTCCCGACAGCGCACAGTGGAAGCTAGCCGAGTTGAGTGGTGGTAGATCTGTGGTTCAGTGGATCCATTAGGATTATGAAAAGAAAGAAATAAAACCCCCTACCAGCCTTTCAGTGACCAGTACATGTAATGTGCTGATGGTTTCTTCTTTTACAGTGTGGATGAGGCCTGATGTGGTCCCGATCAGGGGTTAAAATTGGGATTTGGGAGGTGGGTGGACCCTAATTTTAATCTATTAGCAAACATATTTATGTTAATGAATGGTCAAACATCGAAAAAAATCTATTTGACATGTTGGGCTCGGAGGAATCCAGTTAAATTACACCTGTTGACACGGATTGGATTTGGATAGAGCTAGAACCTAGAACCCGACTCTAGAATGACTGATCTTGATGTAATTACACTGTAATTACCATATACCATAATTACACTAATAGCTGCGCAACAAAAATTAAATGGTGACTAATTTTGGCTGGAGGAGCTAGGGTTTCTCAAACTGCGCCTCACTTGACTGCAGTATAGCAAAGCCTTTGGCAGCTCTGACGATGGAAATTTAATTGAAGGCCTCAAAGTCAACAATGAGTCTGATCCTCACATAGACACCCCTTCAATATCTTTCTGGTTGATGAATTTAGCAATGAATCCCGGGTCCCAATACCTCACCCGTTGTCCATTGGACAATGATCAGCAATGCCCTACATCAGAGGTATACAAAGCATTAAGAAAGGGATTATGTAACTCTTAGCTCCTCCTGTTGTTTTTATGTAAAGACTCGCACATCAGTGATCTGTCATGATTCCTATATTTAGTGTATAATCATACAGCGCAATTTTCCCTGAGCACCGAGTGAAGGCGTGGAAAGGGTCCTGTATGTGCTGTCTATGGTTCAGCGAGTGTGAGGAATAATAGCACGGCAGATGGGATTAGCGTTAACACACATAATGTGGCGATGTATGTACTGTATGTATTTATATATATATATACAGTATTTATGTATGAATGCACCTAGGTTTGTGTGTGTGTATCTGTATATGGTACGACAGTATGCGTGCATGGATGTGTGTGTGTGTGTGTGTGTGTGTGTGTGCTACACTAACTCAAACCCGGGCCGTCTAATAGCCAGCATCCATGTGTTTATTTACACCGTTGTCGGTGCGCGTTAGTTTTTTCCTGCGCCGGACTTTGGCGAGCGTTGTGGCAGGACTTGTCAAGTGGGTTCTGTACAGTAGCGATTCCACCAAGGCCGCGCCGCTCTACCGATTAGCCTCCGGCTGCACCCCCTTACCCATCAGACAGTGCAGGATTCCACAGGCTGACACCAATTAAAATTGGGGAGGGGGGGTTGGTAGTAAAAACGTGTTACTAAAGCCGACGTCGGTGGGATGATGCAGCTGCTATGCCTTAAGGCTGTGTGTGTGTGAGTGTGTGTGCGAGTGTGTGTGTTTTGGGTGTGTATGTGGAGCGCATGTAGAGGTGTAAGGCTGCGATATGCACGTGGAGTTTGATTGAAAGCTCATTATCTGTGAAGCAGTGTTTCTCGACCACTAGCTCGGTGGTGTGTTTTGAACCTCTTTCAAATTCCACTTCAAACAAATAATGGAAACTAAGCTCTTGTGTTGTAAGATCAAAATTGCAAGGCTGCACCAATTCATGGAATTCACCACTTCCAGCCAGAATCGCAGCTCTGTGTTCATCAGAACAAGCTCACCAGAGAACTCTCATTCGTAATGATGTAAGGACTCTTTTTTTTGAGAGTCGATTTCTTGACGCACTCAATAAAGAGACTCGTTCAATTTTCCCAATTTCGCTTGATTCCGACGGTGAAACGCGCGGTGGGCGAGGGAGGACGTCCGGTGAACGATGAACGAGAGTCAGAAGAGTCGGCTCAGCTCCGATTTGTGAATGGAATTCTCACAAGAATCATTGAATTCTGTCAAAATGATTGATTTTGGTCGACTGTGACTGTAAATCAGGCGCGTTCAATATGAATTTCACCAAATGCCTCGGCCCTATTTTGCCTTGGGCTTTAATTTCGTGTCCTCAGTAGGTGTTTTCAGTTTGTGCTCTTGCTCTTGCACTCATTTGCCCGAGTGACTCCCGACTCCCGTTCGCATCATTCGCAAGTCTTGCATCGCTAACTATTAGATGCGGATGGAGACGAAGGGTGAGGAAAATGATAAACGCAATCAAGGCCTAAATTAAAACTGAATTTAATCATCCTAAATGTATACCCAACTAATCAAGCACCGAACTCGTCTCATTTTCAGAACTATTGTCTTCCATAATTCATGCCCTTAATTTCCATCTGAATAGATGATCAACAGGCGTAATGCCTCACCCCCCTCCCCATATTTGGGATTGAAAAAGCCTTAAAGCTTCATTTCAAACAATTTTGCTCTTTATGGCAAATTGGTAAGCCATTTATATTATAGGGTTCTAATACTTATCACACGCTAATTTACTTTTATTTATTTATCATGGCCTAAATACTCATACACTCACTCAATAAAATGCTCATACAATACATACAGTATCAAGGAGCCTCAATTTGATAGACATTATGCCATAGAGCCCATTTAATAATATTTTGTCTCTGGAACCCCAGTCTGAGAAGATTTTTATTTTTAGATATGATTTAGTCCAGACCTCCATACCTGTCTAAATTGTAGTTATTGAAATTACAGTGAAACTCGGTTCAAAACAGTCATTTTAGCACATTCTCTAATGGTACTTTGCTAACGCCTTTTAAATGAGATAACGGTGACGTTTAACTATGAATCATTTTGCTGGGGACCCCCTGGAACCTCCTGAAGGACCCCCTGGGGTCCGCTATAGACATTCTCCGATGTGTTTTCGTTGTTTCAGCTCCTCTGCTCGCACTCATTTCCTAAGAAGTCTAAGAAGCTTATGTTTGGTGGGAGCTCAACATGTGCTGGGAATACCATTCACGTCTTGAAAATCACTAAACTAGCATCCATGCCGACGACAGATGCCGCCCGTATATTGAGCGGCCCGCGCCAACTGGTATATTTAATTCAATACCTTTAGTTTTTCATCTGTTGTACAAACACACTTTGTCCCTTTGTCACCATGCAATCGGGTTTGCGGGATGGGTGGGGTGCGAGCTATGTGGGTAGGGATGTGGCGGGCAGCTGCGATCTTGGCCGTCACACTCCTGCCCTGGTGTGCTTCATGACTGCAATTTTAATACGACTCATAGTGTGCTTAGAACACATACACACTCACACAAATCTTACTCCAAACATCACAGCACCAGACCAGGGTCTGTGGGGCAGGAGGGGTGTAAGTGATTTGGGTTCAACATGCTTGGATGACTCGCACCCCCACGCCCTGCAATTTTAACTGCATCCACCAACAGCACACATTGAGTACTGAGGTTTCCGGGGCGGCGGGGCACCGGTGGATTAGTGTGGGGGTGTGGTTGGCCGGGGGGGGCGACCGGGTGGGCCCCCTGCCAACTGTGTATTGAGCGGCCCGCACCAACCGGCACAAGTTAATTCAATAACTTTAGTTTTCCATCTGTTGTACAAACACACTTTGTCAAAGTAGTCTACGGTACCTTCTCAAAACTGACAGACAACCCCCGGTGCATTCCATTCAACAATCTTCCAGAGTACCACCAGCTGTCTGGCAGCTGTCCGGGCCTAAGTGAAGAGGAGGTCTTTTGACAGAACCGTCTTTCTGATGTGGAGTGGAAAGCGCAGCTATTAAACATGGTGGCCAGAGTGACATTGTTGAATCGTACATGGAAAGTCTTTTTGTCTCTATCGTTTCTTCTACGACTGTATCCCGACTTTGTCCTTTATCCTTGGACCTTCATCCTCACAAATGTAGTCCACAACTAATGCGGCCGACCTTTGACCATTTTGTGTGCTTTGGTTACCCAGCCTCCACTACCTGGTGTTCCACACCGAGGAGGTCCATGACGTGCTGCGGATCTGGGACGGACCCCAGGACGGCGGTGTGCTCCTGAGGGAGCTGAGCGGCTCGGTGCTGCCCCCCGACGCCCACAGCACCTTCAACACCGTCAGCCTGCAGTTCACCACCGACTTCTTCACCAGCAAACAGGGCTTTGCGCTGCAGTTCTCGGGTGAGAGGGGGGTTTGAAAAATCCACCAGGCATGGGGGATACAGGCTAGGATAAGCATGTAGGGAGGCATTTGATGGATGCTAAATTAGCTATAATCTTCAATCTTCGGTCGACAAATTAGGGGTCAAGTGTTACTAGCAGCCTTGACGTGGGGGGAATTGATGGTACGACGCCCGCATTGATCTCATTGTGTACTAGGATTATAATTACACAAATCTGCAGCAGCAAGCCCCAGGCTTTACTCGATATGTTTGGAATTAAACATGAATAAATAAGTACATGAACAGGATGGGTAGTCATGGCGGGAGTGAGAGAGCTCCCCGGTGTCTCATGTATGTGATTTACCAGCCTGGAAAAAGAAGGATTATTTTAACCACGAGTTGCTCTGCTTGGCCCCAAAAGTCTCCACGGCGACCTCCTGCAACGACCCGGGCATGCCCACCAACGGGACCCGGGGCGGAGACAGCAGGGAGCCCGGGGACCACGTGGTGTTCCAATGCGATCCCGGCTACGTCCTGCAGGGGGCGAGCAAGATCACCTGCACCGAGATCAGCAGCCGCTTCTTCTGGCAGCCGGACCCTCCCACCTGCACAGGTATGAAAAGGCTGCAATGAATTACGTTACTCTACCTCTACTGTACCTTACCCTCTACCTCTATACTACCTCTACACTACCTCGCTCTACTCAACATTTACTCTTCCTCTACTAGGAGTATAATATGGCTCCTTTAATTCTTCAATTTGTGTATATAAAGACACAATAAAAATGTTGTCCACTTTTGAGATATACTTATATTACATTAAAATACATTATAATGGCAATATATGACATAGGTTAATGACACTCTACGTTGGATATGAAGCAAAAGAAAATTAGCTCTGGCAGCGTACATCCTGGCATATAGTGCTAGCTGCTTGCCCAGTTTATATCGCATGACTCCTAACCTCTGTTATTTGCAATCGCTACTTGTGGGCAAAAAAGAAGCGCCGGATGTTCTTGCTCGTCCCTGACACGGTTACTTTACCCGCTGCTGAAGTGCATCTCAAAGTGGCAAACTCGATTGCCTCGTTCCCTTGACATCGTCTGAACCTCGCCGCAAGAGACGGAGAGATCCGATTATCCCTCACCTCAATAACACCTCGGCGGGTCCTGTTCCCCGACAGCCCCCCGCCTCCACACTCACTAGGAATATGAAAAACAGCGGGAAGTAATTAACGGTGGCAATTATGATGTTGTAATTAGCTGCCTTGTTTAATCAGTGTTCGGTTGAGTTTGTTTGATAGTTTGTTTGTGTGCTTTTTGGGGGGAGGGGTTGGAAACACAAACGGGGCCTATGTGCAGGCCAGTTCAGATGGCGTTAGAGGTGAGAACCTGACAAGGCGGTGTCAACAGGAATTAGCTGATCCTCCATTAAGCAAACTCCACATGGGCTTTTAGGAGACACTGCCCATTGGTGAAACGATATGACACCACTGTTATCAAATTGAAAGTGTAACAAAGAAGAACAAATCGTTAGAAACGAAGCCGTTTTCATGAAAAGCATACATGCATGCCTGGACGGACTGGGTTATCTTTCTGTTCGTTTTCCCCCTCAATAGCTTTAATTTGAATGCTTTTATTCACTTTAATTACTTTATGCACACAGAGTTCATTACGTTTTGCAGTAATGCGACATTACTGTAAATTGCATCACTGCTAATGACTCACTTTCAAATCTTCTTAATAATAGCAAGTTCGTAATTATCATTGAATTCATTGTTCAGATATGCAAACTTTATTTTCTGTGTTTTTTATTTGTTAGTTTGTATTGAAAGCTACAATTCAGTTGGATTTGTGTCACCCTACTAACATTTGGATGACTTTCACTTTGAATCCGGAACTGAAGCAGGGTGATAAAGGGTAAATAACCTTTCCTCCTGCTTTCAGCTCCGTGCGGAGGGAACCTGGCGGGGCCCAGCGGCTTGATTCTATCCCCCGAGTATCCCGAGCCCTACCCCCACGGCAGGGAGTGCGACTGGACGGTCAGTGTCACTCCCGACTACGTCATCGCTCTCAATTTCAACCAGTAAGTCTAAGACTGAGCATTATCACTGTGTTATGACTGTTTTGACTGTGTTCCTACTGTGTTCTCACTGTGTTATAACTGTTGACTATGTTGACTGTGAATCACACTTTTAAATTCTTAATCCATGCAATGTGAGTTAATTGTTTTAGGAAGCAAACATACTGTAGTCCAATCCATACATTAACTCCCTGGCACCCCTTGCGCTCTAGGTTCAGCTTGGAGCCCAGTTACGACTTCTTGCACATCTACGATGGGCCGGACTCCCTCAGCCCCCTGCTGGGAAGCTTCTACGGCACCGATGTTCCCGATCGCATCGAGAGCAGCTCCAACACCCTCTTCCTGGCTTTCCGCAGCGACGCCTCGCTCAGCAGCAACGGATTCGTACTGCAGTACACAGGTTTGCACCTTTGTGCTTAGAAAAGTGACTTGCAGCTCACTTTTGGGCTCGTTTTACAGAGGGGTTAACGCGCAGCAGCTCGGAACGGAATTTGATGCATATATGTGTTGGATCACAGAAAGTCACAGAAATTGCCCCAATTTCGGTGGAACAATGTGGATAGACTTTGGATTTTGAAAATCCATGCGGTATCATTACTCCGCGTAAGATTTAGCAGAACAATTCAGTTTACAAGAGGCTCCCTCCGGCTGAGTGAGAATGGATTTGTCCCGCGTTGCTTATCAACCTTGTACATTGTTCCCATTTTTTTTTTTTACCATTAGCTTGTTTTCGAATCCAAAATGGCCGAGATTAGCATCGTGAAAACTGCCCTGAGAGAAAGAGCTTGGCACCCTTCCATTTGCTCCTTGGTCTGTCTGGGGGTAATTATCGACCCGTGCCTTCACTAGCAGCCGACCAAAAACAGAATTATGAAAATGAAAGGCCCACAGCGTGCGTGCCGAAGCTCCGTTTGATCGATGCCTCGCTGCCACATTAAAGGCTCCTCATAAATTATACCAAACGCCTTTTTGTTGTCTTACGCCTAAGCTCGTTGACCGCAACACACTTTTGGGGGGGGGGGCTTTGAGATTTATTTGCCATCGCATGAGGTACGCCACGCTAGACACAAAGTGATCACGGGCATGCCTGAAAGCAGAGCGGTTGGCGGACGAACAGACGAATATCACAACCATCTCTGGTTTTCTGTGTCGGCGAACCGGAATCCCCCGGGTGAACACATTGGCGCCCGTCGCGTCTCAGGGTTGTGTTAAAGGCCCCCACTAACATATTCCCAACAATGAACAAGCTCTAAATTAGACATGTGCTGCTTCTTTAAAGGGCTTCGCTCCAAAGAGCGGTGCTAAATCTTTCGAAATCTCCCCGCTTCAATTAGAGCTGCTTAAGGTATCAGACATATAACCAATTCTAGATTGACCCCTAGCTCGCCTGCCCGTTTCTTGGCTGGTACGGGGAAACCGGAGAAAAGATTAGACCTCTAGGAGCAAATCAGGTTCTAGAAGACTACATGCTCTCCGGGATTCAGACCGGGCAGCCTTTTCTTGCAAATTGGACCTCAATGGGGTGGAAACTTTGCATTTTGGATAACACGTTCGCACAGAGCTTACCCCTTAACTCACTCCCAACTCCATTTAGTGTAGTGTGTGTTGATATTGTATGGACAATCTGGGGTAGCAGATGGACCCAGTGTGTGGCTCGGCAAATTCCCCCATCTCCACTTCCAATTCTCCACACTAATGAACCATAACCAAATAATACATAAATTACCGCCTCCATTTCAGACAAACAGCGTGGCATGGAGGCATGTTTGGCAGCGGGTTTGGCCGTGTTTGGGGAAGGAGCTGCTAGTTGAGGAGTCGGCCCTGCGCATATTTGATCAGCCTGCCACAAGAAAAAATGCATGACAAAATCCTGCCCAAGGCGCTGTCAGCCGATTTACTGGGCGATCGTTATATATCGCTCTCTCTCTCTCGTTCACTCTCTTTCTTTCTCCTTCTTTTTGTATCTCTATTTGGACATGTCTGATGAGACTCTGCGGGATAATATGTCAGCTGAAATTTTCCATCCTGTTGACACATTGAAGTAATTCGGAAATCGGCATGGACACACCACCTACACACATTCATATTACATATACAAACACAAACACAGATGTGTAAACACAATTGTGTACATGTAGAAACACAAAAAATACACACATAGAAACGACAAATACGTTAATGCAGCCCAGTGACTTTTCTGAGACGTCACTTGCTGCACGTAGAGCATATTTAAAAGCAGATGATGCTTCTTGAGCATTCTTTCACACACCGAGAAATCTCTCCCAGGGTGTCGCCGGTCTAAATCGTTCACTGACCCTTCAAATCATCTACTGGGTGTAAATAAATACCGTGGGCCTGTCTGGATCTGATAACCATCTGACATCGCCCGTCACGCCTCTGCCGAGCCTTCCCCGGACTGTTGGGTCCACGGGAGAGGAGAGGTGAGGGGGTCGAGCGAAACGGCTGCCGCTCGACCTGCCTCTGAATGAAGGGGGCTGGGGGGAGGTATTGGGGACTGAGAGAACACACGTCCATCTGCATCATTCTGTTCAGCCGTGAAGGGCAGCATCCTCATCCTGTCTTGTTAGGAGGCGTTCATCTGTGGACGTAGGGTAGGACTTGGTTGAGGAGGGGCGGTGCCGTAGCTCGCTAATAATTGGGAAAGTCACCGTGTACAGTATCTCCGCTGTGAGGGTTCAAAGCTTCGCATCTTAATGTTGCCGTTGGAGAATACGACCAAACTCATGATGAAGGAGGCCAGGGTTTTCTACTGACTAAAGAGATTTTGCCCAGTTTTGCCCAATCAGAAGCATGTGCGTGTTTCAGTCGTAGAACATCAAGGTATCCTAGCTATGTCACTTTCTGGACCCGGACGTTAGCGTGTTTTGTCTCAGGCTGAGCACAATTGAACAGGGCAGTTTTGCTGAATGTTCTTTAAAGGGTGTTAGTTGGTGAAGTGTTGCCAAAATGACAGGAGGCCTCCTCTTCTACACCCATTTTCCCCATCCCAGAGTAACGTGGCTGTAGATTGAACAAGACATCTTTCTTTTGATGTTAGGGACCGGTGATTGATTTGGGGGTTAAGAAGAAAGTGTGTACTTGCGGTTAGTGTGTGCGAGGGTGTGGGTTCGAGGAGGAGAGCTTGCGTACGGGCATTGTCTTCTCCGGTCGAGTGGGCAGGGACGGTTGTGTGCAGTCAGCAGACCTTGGGCCAGAGCGACGCCACTCTCAATCAGCCGCCTGTCGCTCCGCTCACCCATGCCCTACCTCCATCCACCACCAGCAGCTGGGAGGACAATATCCGGGGCCTCGGAGCGAGGGAGAGGAGAGAAGAAGAGAGAGGAGAGAGAGAGGGAAGGGAATATGTACAGAGGTCAGGAATGGGGAGGAAGTAGGGAATGGAGAGGATGGAAGGGCGGTGACGGGGGTGATTCTATCTTCTTCTCCGCCGCCTACGTTCTCCCAGTTCCAGTCTTACTTTCTTTCATTCTTTCTTTTCCTTCCTTCATTTCCTGCTATATTCCTTCCTTGCTTCTTTCCCTCCTTTCTGTGATTCTCTACTTTGTAAGAGTTCCTGTTCTCCCCTTCTTTCCATCCTTCTTTCCTTCCTTCCTTCCTTCATGCATTGGAATGGGAGGTTATTTGGATTGAAGGAAGCAAAGAAGGGAGACGAGAACAGAAGGAAGGAGATAATGGAGAGAAAGTGGGGAAGGCAGGAAGTCAGAAAGAAGAGACAGGAAGGGAGGAAGAAAGAATACACAAATTCAATCAAATAAGACAGGAAGTCAGAAAGACAGATCAGGAAGTAGAGAGAACGCAAAACAATGCATTGTGTAACAATAAAAGACTGAGCATGAATAAATTAACAAGCACATTCTTAATTAATACAACATCACTGCTATGTACTGCTATGCTAATTCCACCTCTCTCTCTCTCTCTCTCTCTCTCTCTCTCCCTCTCCGCAGAGAACCCCAGGGAGTCGTGCTTCGAGCCCGGGGCGGTGCGCAACGGGAGCCGGGTGGGCACCGACCTGAAGCTGGGCTCCACCGTGTCCTACCAGTGCGACAGCGGCTACACGCTGGAGGGCGACCCCGCCCTCACGTGCATCATGGGAAGGGACAGCAAACCCAGCTGGAACAAGCCCAAGCCCATCTGCATCGGTAAGCACCTGGCACCATGGCACCTTTCATGTCTTAACTTCTTTCTGACTTGCATCCATTTAGCCAACCATGTGATCATCATAGTGTATTTGAGTAGTTTCCCGCTGAATTTCCTTAGAGGTTCATTGCAATTCAACGAGAGCGTGAAGGTCTGGAGATGTTGATGTGAAGCCACTTCATACAAAAGATATCAAACCAAATAATAAAAACAACCAGCGCCTAATTTGAACATGGCTGTCCAAATAGTGGTGGTTACCAGAAAAAGGGGAGGGGTGCTACCCTGGTTCCACTAGTCTTTCTTCTGAGGTCTATACATGAAAAGGGTTCTCACATCGAAAGGAAAGGAAGGAAGGGAGGAGGAAATGAATGAAGGAGGGAGGCGGTAAGA
>OMKR01105155.1:0-12228 GCA_900302355.1 Cyttopsis rosea | reverse complement strand
GGTTTTTAAGGCACTAAATGGTTTCATCACAGATTGTACTACCACTACCCACTACCCAAGAAACATCCCATCACCTGCCTGAATGACTATCGCCCTGTAGCACTGACCTCTACCATCATGAAGTGCTTCGAGCGGCTAGTCAGCACCCACATCTGCTCCTCCCTCCCTGACAACCTGGACCCCCTTCAATTTGCATACCGCCCCAATAGATCTACAGACGACGCCATCTCCCTGGCAGTTCACACTGCCCTCTCCCACCTGGACAAGGGGAACACATACGTGAGGATACTGTTCATTGACTATAGCTCAGCATTCAACACAATTGTGCCCGCTAAGCTTGTTCCAAAGCTCAGGATCCTGGGTCTTAACACCTCCCTTTGCAACTGGATCATGGACTTCCTGACGGGCAGACCCCAGGTGGTGAGAATGGGAAACCTCTCATCCTCGGCACTGACCCTGAACACCGGAGCCCCGCAGGGCTGCGTACTCAGCCCCCTCCTGTACGCCCTGTTCACACATGACTGTGTGGCCACAAAAAGCACCAACAACATCATCCTTAAGTTTGCGGATGACACCACCATCCTGGTGTAGTTGTTGCTTGCCTTGCCACAAGAATTTCATTGTCCAGAATGACCTTGTGTTGTAGTGTACATGTGACAAATAAAACACTTTGAACTTTGAACTTTTAAACTTTGATTATTGTGTTTATATTTCATTGTTTCATTCCTTGTGAGCTTTGCAAGCCGAGGGTAAATACACTCTCTACTGCAAAGATGTCAAACACAAATCAAAGAACACATATAAAGGTAGGAGTGTATTAACATTGAGTTTGTTAGCCAATTTAGCAAAGTTTAGATAAGTTAGCCACATTGTAATGTTACATACAGGCAAGCAGTGAATGTTAATGTTAGGGTTAGGGCACTATTTGTAATAAACTCATGGCATTTTTTGCTGGCATGTGACTATTTTATATTATATTTTGGTATAATTTTGTATCACATGTACACTGTCAATTTCATCATTCTTTTACACAGTAATTTGAACTACTTTTTCTAAGTAGCTTTAGTTAACCAAACTAGATTTCTCCCTAGGGTAGCTTTGCTGTAGTTCAAGTTATTCCAATGTGAAGTAAGTGGTAGCTTGCAAAGATACACTATGCTTACAAAGTAGTTTCTCCAACACTGGCTCTGAGCAGCAGTAATTGTACTGTATTTCGTAGCAAAACAAGTTATTGGTTTCAAACTAATAGAAGTAGACCCATTGATGCAAGCCCAAAATAATGGTTCCAAAGAATTGATGGTATCTGCACGGCAGTTGTTAAATAAGGCTTAGGATTGTGAAGGCAGCTCAAACATTTTTTGCCCCCAGTAACAGTTTGCTCCCTGGTCATTAGATTTTTTTGTTAGATCCACACCTAGTGAAGAGACTCCAGCTGTTTATATGGAACGTATGTGTGGCAGTCCGAGGAGCCACAGGCTGCAGATGGCAGCAAGGGGCTTCTCCCCGCGACGTCATGGCTGCTTCGAATTGGCCAAATCAGTGGCCAAGCGGTGCTGATTGGCCGACTCGGGGAAGGAAGGTCTTCTTATTGTCTGTGTGTCTTTCAGATCGGCGGCATGCTGGCGCTGGGTAGAGCTAACCCCAAGCAGAAAGGACCTGGAAAGAGTCTTTGTTTTGTATTAATTTTCAATAAAACGCACACCCGATCAGCGCTGTATTTTCCATTCACATCTCCTCCTCTTTAAAAACCAGTGCCACAAGTGGCGCCTGAACAGGGGCCCGAGGAGAGGAAAAGGGAGCACAATGGGAGGAGCGTTGGAGGAAGCGTTCCGGCAGGAGGAGAGTCTGCTGCAGTGCATGCGCGAGCTGGCGGACGAGCGCAGCTTCCTCTGGTGGCCGCTGGAGCGCTTTAGCGCTCATCTCGTCTCCATCCCTGGGGTCCCAGAGCTCCGCGGGGAGGAGCAGCCGTGGTTGCCGGAGGAGGAGAAGGACCACGCCGTCTCCTACCTCCACACCTCGGCTGGGGACTCGGGAAGCCAGCAGCTGGTGCCAGTGGTGCCGCGTTTGTCCCCAGGACCCATGCGGGGACCGGCCCGTACCAGCGCCCCGGAGGGAAGCTCCGGTTGCTGCGGTTAGCTCCCGCCTGTCGGGCACGGATTTGGGCATGGATTTTGGGCACGGATTGGCCAGGGTTTGATGCTTTAATGATGGAAGCTGGAGGAGTGCACTCATGGTCAGTAGGGAAATGTGCGTATTGCGTGGAGCGTGGCGACGTTGAGGGGACGTCAGCGGGAGCAACGGGGCCGGTAGCGGGGGAATCCCAAGTGGGGTCTTCCCCGGTCCGCCTTGACTGCTCCATGGACGATTTTCCGCTGGAACAGTTGCGAAACGATACCCTACACGTGGCCTTTCAGCGGGTAGCTAAAATCGATTAGTGTGACCAGACACCGCGTTCGCTTTCACCTGTATTTCTCTGTGATTAGGGACAGGTTGTATCGAGTGAGCCATGACACTCAGTTAGGATAAGAAATATCCCAGTTGTTGGTTCTATAACCCGATGGCCGGTCACCTGGGACACGAGAAAACACTGCAGAGGATAATGGCCTGCTTCTATTGGCCGGGCATTTGGGCAGATGTGCATAAGTGGTGCCCGGCGTGTCCAGAGTGCCAATTAGTCAACCCTCCAGCTGCACCGTTGAGGCCCCTCCCGCTAGTCGAGGCCCGATTCGAAAGACTCAGTATGGACCTCATTGGGCCATTAGACCGCAGTGCTCGTGGGTATTAGTCCTAGTGGACTATGCAACCCGATACCCCGAAGCAGTGCCATTGCGCAGTATCACGGCCAAAAGTGTGGTGCAGGCACTGTTTCAGGTCATCTCCTGAGTCGGGATTCCGAAAGAGATCCTGACTGACCAGGGTACTTCCTTTATGTCACGTACACTTTGGGAACTTTACAAGTTACTGGGCGTCCGCTCAATTTGCACCGGCGTGTACCATCCCCAGGCAGACGGCCTGGTGGAACAGTTCAATAAGACGCTGAAGAACATGGTTTGGAAGTTTGTGCATGACGATAGCCGTAATTGGGATAAATGGTTGGACCCTCTGTTATTTGCGGTGTGGGAGGTTCCCCAGGCCTCCACGGGATTTTCTCCCTTTGAACTCCTTTTCGGTAGGAGACCACGAGGGGTACTAGACCTAATTAAGGAAAACTGGATGGAATGTCCTAGCACCTGCGATCAAAGCTGCACGTGCGGGTGCAGCTATCACAGGAGAATTTGCTCCATGCTCAGGAACGTCAGCGCCGCTTGTATGACAGAGGGGCTCAACTCAGACAGTTTGCACCAGGAGACAAGGTGTTAGTATTGCTTCCTACGTACAGCTCTAAATTGCTCGTAAAGTGGCAAGGACCTTTTGTGGTTACACGGTGGGTGGGGGAGGTCGATTACGAGGTAGAGCAGTCAGACAGGGCTGGTGCGACACAGATTTATCACCTGAACCTCTTAAAAGAATGAAAGGAGTGGTTGTCCGTCGCTCTGGCCACAGCGGGGGTCAAGCGAGATGAGTTGGGGCCGGAGGTTCCAAAGGCGGCTGATCTCACCCAGGCCCTCTTTAATAACCATCTCTCTTCGGGCCAGAGCACGGACATGGCTGCATGAACGTGGCTGTGCTTCAGCGTCGCTTTTCTGAGGTTTTCTCCGCCCTGCCAGGGCGCACTTCCCTCATCCACCATCATGTAGAGACGACCCCGGGAGTGAAGGTGCGCTCCCGGCTGTATCGCCTGCCTGAGCATAAACGCAAAGTCGTGCAGGCAGAATTAGAGGCCATGCTGGACCTGGGGGTGATAGAAGAGTCTACGAGTCACTGGTCTAGCCCCATCGTGCTGGTGGATAAGCCCGATGGGTCGGTCCGGTTCTGCGTAGATTATCAAAAGATGAACGCGGTGTCAAAATCCGACGCCTACCCAGTGCCGAGGGTCGACAAACTCCTCGATCGGTTAGGCACTGCTAGTTTTTTCACGACACTGGATTTAACAAAGGGCTACTGGCAGATTCCCTTGTTGCAGGAGTCCAAGGAAAAATCAGCTTTCTCCACTCCACAGGTTACCAATTTCGTGTGCTTCCGTTTGGGTTGTTTGGTGCCCCAGCCACCTTTCAGAGACTCATGGACTGGGTCCTGTGTCCGCACGTGGCATATGCCGCTGCATACTTGATGATTAGGCAGGGGATTAGGCAAATAGAACCTCGTCATCAACAGGCGGCGGCGGAATTGCAAAGTTCCGAAGGCACCTTAAAAAAGTATATAGTGCAGGGGAGGAGACTGAAGGCCCCCATGTCTGATGAAGGACATACTGCCGTGGTACCTACCGAATGGGCTAGTAAGCGAGTAGTGCTTTCTGTGATCAGTGTTTTTGAAAATAAAACACTGGGAAGCAGAGAGGCTGAGGGTCCTCCATTCAGAGGAGTGAGAGAGGGAGGAACTCAGCAGAAAGGGATCCAGCCTGGAGCTGAGCCCCAGAGTGTGGGAGGCTCGAAGGATCTAAGTGGTAATCATTCACCATGACACCTGGGAGTGGCATATGCAGCATGTGGGTGCAGTGCTCGAGTCCCTGGGGCGGGCAGGGCTCACCGCCAACCCAAAGAAGTGTGCGGTTGGGCGGAGGGAGGTACGGTATCTGGGGTACCACTTGGGAGGAGACCAAGGAGATGAAGCAGTTCTTGGGGCTGGCAGACTACTATAGGAGGTTTGTTTCCGTTTTTTCGGAGCTGACCAGCCCCTTGTCTGATTTAACTCAAAAGGGTGCTTCAGATCTGGTGCAGTGGATGGAGAAGTGCCATCAGGCAGGCGGTGGGGGTATGTGTGTTGTTAAGCCACGGGCTGCAGATGGCAGCAAGGGGCTTCTCCCCGCGACGGCACAGCTGCTCTGAATCGACCGAATCAGCGGCCAAGCGGTGCTGATTGGCCGGGGATTGATTGGTCAGGGCAGGAAGGTCTTCTTATTGTCTGTGTGTCCTTCAGTGAGAGTCGGCAGCAGGCTGGCGCTGGGGAAAGCTAAACCCCGAGCAGAAAGGACCCGGAAAGAGTTTTCTTTTATGTTACAGTTTTGACCCGCAAGCCTTTGTTTTGTTTTCATTTTCAATAAAATCGCCCGATCTGCGCTGTTTCCCATTCACGTCTCCTCCTCTGACATTGAGGCTACACTGCCACAGTATGATATACAGTATGTCTATGTTTCTCTCCATGTGTCTTGACTTTGTTTGGTAGTTGAGCTTATTTCTGCTTGGTTAGTTTAAGAGAGAACACTGATTTGTTCCATAGGCTCTCCCTACTCTGTGTATTTTTTTAATTAATCATTTCAATAAATAGTTTTTATATTATTAGAATCTCAGTCAGACTCATCCTTGTGTTATGGTCATGTGTAAACCGGCCCAAAGTTAGGAGGTTGTAACATTGCCCAATTGTCCCTTCACCATGTGCAGTGACACAGTGGGTGGAGGAAAGTAAACACTTACAAAGACTCAAATTTCGCATACTATATAGTAAGCTAGTATACCATTCTGGAAGCAGAACCAGTGTCAGGAGAGGACCAGAGCCAGGGAAGAAACACACAAGGGGGCGTGGTTGACACACATACTCAGAAAGAGCAAGCCAATTCACACACTCTCCATCCTCATCATCAGACCTGTAATCTTGCTCCCAAACTCCCCTTTGCGGCGACTTTAATGCCCACTTTAAGGTCCGGGCCAAGCCTTCATGAGGCAATAAAAAGAACCTTCCTCTTACTTTGTAGCTGGTGTCCACTTCTGTCACAACAGAGTGTTAGCAGCCGTCTTCCCTATGGAAGACGGCTGCTAACACTCCTTCCATCATGGCTTATTCTAAGGTTGGTGGGTTAATGCTTAATTTGAAAAAGTGGTGCTTGAAGAAGTGGCAAACCTGATCCAGCCACGATGTGTCCGTAGCGCTTCACTCTAATGGCCTCACCTCCCGGAAGAAACACCTCCACGCTGAGGTGCTGAGTCGGCTCCCAGCCAGAGTACTCAAGCGAGAAGCTGCGGCCACCATAATTACAATCTTCAAAAAACCAGAGTGGCTGAAAGATGAAGGCCGTTAGTTCCACATCACGGGAAAAAGCGTATAGAGAAATGGGTCTTCTGGGGTTATTTTCTTCCTTTTTTAATTTTGTACATTATTACTTGAAAATCATTTCCACAGTGACCTCATTAAAAACTTCAAAAATACTTAATTATATTATATATAATTATACTTAATAATAAAAAATGAAGAAAAAACAAAGAGCGAGCAAATGAACTCTGCGTCACACATCTAATATTGCTCCAAATTTCATCACCCCCCTCTACACAAAATGCTAACATGTAAGGGACGCCGATATATCTTTGGAAATTCCATAAATTCAAGCTGCGTATTTGCTCGGTGCTTAGCTTAAGGGGGGGTGGGGTACTGACAGACTGGAGCTACTGTACGCCAGTGTTTTTCAATCGCTGTGCCATTAGAGCTCACCAGGTGCGCCGTGAAGATTTATCTAATTCCACTTAAATATATATAAAAATAAATAAATAATGGAAATTAGTTTTTGTGTTGCAAGATCAAAATTGCAAGGCTGTACTAAGTTATCAGTTCCAACTAGAATAGCGGCTCTGTGTTCATTAGAACAAGTTTCACTCTGAAAGTGACGACAACATGCACTTCAAAAGCTGCCTCCAATGATCTTTACTTAATTGTGTTCCACCTCACCATACCACACATGTGAGACTCTGAGGCACTGTGCTCTTAAATTTATTCTAAAGCACCTCTCCACCAATTGAACCCTACTGTTTTCCAGGCTTTTGCGGCTCATGTATTTGTTATCATTTAAAATAAGACGGCATCTGAAACAAAACATGGCGTCAGCACTAGAATACTCTAGCCATGGGTTTTTCTCATACCAATTCCAACTCTTTTGAAATGACAGTACTGGTTGGCAGGGCCCAATATTATTACACATTTGGATAAAGGCCTCATCGTACTGCTTGAATTGTAGGACATAGGCAGGATCAGTTGGGTGTCCAAGTAGGTTCGAGAGTGGCCCCTCTCTGACTTCTCTCTCCTTCTCCTGGCTTGCTGTTCCCAGCACACTTTCTGTTGGCTGTGGCTCAATGTCTTCCTCTTTCTCTCCTTGCTGTGTCTGCATCTCCTCATCTGACCCATCACTTTCCACTGGCTCTCCATCTGGGAACAAGGCAGAATTTGCTATTGCAGCATTAATCTATTCTTTTATTAACCATAATTAACAACTCTTGCACCTAATCAGTGTCTTCATCAGTATGGCTCAGGTGAAAAGAGAGCTGGGGAAACTCTGCACTAGGAGGGCTGCAGGGCCTGACGGTGTGAGCCCGAGGGTGCTCAAAGCCTGCGTGGACCAGCTGTGTGGAGTACTCCAGTACCTCTTTAACCTGAGCCTTGGTCTGGAAAGGTCCCATCAACGTGGAAAACATCTTGCCTGGTACTGGTACCAAAGAATAGGAACCCCAGTGTTCTGAATGACCGGTAGCCTTGACATCCCACATCATGAAGATCATGGAAACACTGGTGCTAGCACACATGAGGCTCCTGGTGAAGATATCCTTGGACCCGCTGCAATTTGCCTACCAGGCTGACATTGGCGTGGAAGATGCCATCAACTACCTGCTACACAGAGCTCACTCCCATTTAGATGAGGCTGGCAGCACTGTGAGGGTTATGTTCTTTGACTTCTCCCGTGCATTTAACACCATCCAGCCGTTACTACTTGCGGATAAGCTGCTGAGGATGCAGGTGGATTCCCCCATTGTTGGCAGAGCAGAGAAGCTCCTTTAGCAACAGATTATTACAACCACGTTGCACTAAGCAGCGCTATAGGAGATGTTTTCTGCCTGCCGCAATAAGACGGTACGACTCCTCCTCCGGCTGGCTCCATCGGGGTGATCAGTCAGAGTGGGGGATGTTAGATCATACTGGACTGTTCTTACTGTATTTACTGTTTCAGATGTCTATTTTATTCTATTGTCACTTTATTTTGTGATGTGAGCTGCTGTAACACCTTAATTTCCCCTTGGGGATCTATCTATCTACATTTTCTCAAATCAATAATAAACCCACCCTAGGTAATGACAGAAAATGTTAAAGAACTAATGCATTGCAATATAGTGTTTATTATTGTTGTTGTCTATAATTGAACTGGTACATGTGTTATTCTTACCTGTTGTGCTCTTTGTAAACTGGTCAGGGATCCACTGCCTTTAGTGGCCTCACGCAGCTCCTTTTCTTTTTGCTTTAACATCCTCTCTTTACAAGGCATCTTTGAACTGCAGAATGAAATATCATGATTAATAAAAGAAAATATGATACACATAAAAACAATAAAAGATACACACAATTAAAACTGTGTAAATTGCAAAATGAACTATTAAAGACACAAGAATCTAGTTTAAGTAGCTTTGAATCAGAATTCTCGCTTTAGTTATAGCTGTCTAATACTGCATGCTTTTAGATTGTTGAAAATTGTATTTTTCTCTAATATTGGGCTGTCCTCTATTAAGATGCCAAAATGTATGGACCAATTAAAAGGGAACAGATAGAGCTATGAAACGCATTTGATCGCAAAGGATGTTATTCTGTCCTCCAAACTAGCAAAACAAAACAACCGGAGAACTATTGCCTACAATTTAGCCTAACTATTTATTAGAACCAGCAGTCACGACTCAGGACCACTATTAGACTTATGCTGCATAACTGATGCACGATTTGAAGGTGACACTGTGTAACGCTAATACTATAAATATCATGTAAAATTGAGTGATTTTAAACACAAATGAAACTCACCATCTAAACGTCGCTGAGCGTCTGTCTGTGGCATCCCGGGGTCGCAGCTGCAACTCCAAGTTACGGGAGGTGTCAGGTGATGGCATCATGTGACGGCAGCCAGGTCATTTTATTTATAGCTAAATTATTATTAATTGTTAAATGTTCTTCTTGATAAGGGCCACGGGCAGGCCTTCACAAAAAAAAAAGAAACAACATAAAATACACCTTGACAAAAGTGCACTTTGGACATCAAGGGGCAAAGGGGCTGGTGCGAGCCCTGCCATGACCGAGTGCCGAGTGCTCCGACAGGTACCGTCTGATCCTCCTGACATTGTACAGAGTGAATCTGCACCTTCTGCACCTTCATTAAAAGGTCTACGTACTTCTCGCATCACAGATAGACAATCCAGGCGAGGTGGCGGGAGTGCAGCAAAGCGGGTAGGGCAGGAGGAATTGGCTGCTTAAATTGGCCGGCCCATAAGGGCGTGGAAGCCTGTGGCTCCATCAAGTTGTCTGATAGAACTGCCTCCGCAAGCTACGCATAATTTCTACATTACACGTACATGTTTTTAGTAACAGGATAATGGTTTGCCGTGGGATTATTTCATTGTAAAAAGTGTGTCGTGCCGGAAAAAAGGTTGGGAAACACTAAGCTAGGCTTTAGCGCCTGAGCTCTGCTGAGCTACGAGAATGCCAACTTATGCTATGTTGCCTTGAAATCAGATGGGGCTGATTAGCATGCTAAATGTCACCCCGTCCTGCATACATTCCAGCCGAACACGGCAGCCGAAAGGCTTCTGATACAAGTCGCTCGAGTCCCTCTGTCAGCAACGCCACTCCAACGGGATTTGACAACAAGAGTTGCCCCATATATCAGCCTGGGGCTGTTCCACACCCTACGGTGGGGTGGGGTGTGTGGGGGTTTGATCCAACACGGTCGTCCCCTGCTGTGACAGGGGGAACAAAATGTCCATACAGCTCGAATCGTCTGTGGGTTTTCTCAGTCAGTTGCTACTGTAGCCTTGGCATGTTTTTTTTCTTTTGCTTGGGAGATGAAAGGGCAATCATATCTCTGTGGGATGTAGGAAGTTCGTCAAACTGGGCCCTTGTACTTGACACCTTGTCAGTGTGTTTGATGTCCGTCTGCCAGCCAGGAAATGGCTTTGCATGCTAAACCCAACCTTTTGTTGAATTGAAAGACCATGCCAGTATATAGTTAATATAATATAATAATTGTTGATAAATAACATGGTATTCATTGTTCTCAACTGGTCTAGTCTCAGGATCCATTTTTGTCCTCAATCATTAAGTCACGATCCAAATAAATACACAGTATCAGAAAAGTTTGCTACACTTAAAAAATGTTAATATCGATTTTTGAAGAAGCGGACATATACAGTACAGCCGCGTCAACATCTACTAGAAATGGACGTGCGACCCCGTTTTGGATCGGGACCCACCAGTTGGAAATCACTGCTCTAATGCAAGTCTAATTTACAATGAATGTAGCCAGTATTATCTTGGCGCATCTAGTTATTTGTAGATGGATGTTGGATGTTGTTGGTGATCTTGATCCTGTGTGTCGACGTCTGGGATTGATAGAAAGTTAAAATTCCACCGTAAATGACATTAAAAATATGAAAAACATTTAAAAAACATTTTGGCCGAAAGTGCGGTCGACTCCCATTTGAATCAGAATCGCATGTAGATTGCTGACGTACTTTTTTGAGCCTTCCTGGTGTAAAGCTCTGAAGGTTACGACAGAAATCATACAGCATTTTGAAGGTAGTTTGGACGTAAGTTCAGCATCCGCCAGCTACAAAAAATAAAACCCTTCTTGACTATTTTGCAAAACAAAACAGCTCTGCTACACATTGTTAAAAAAGCAGAGCCTTGACCTTTCATTCCTAAAGGACATCTCAGGGAAGGGAGTCTATAATTTGAATGAATTCTGTGTCAGACATGGTGGGGGGATTCTAAATCACATTTGGTAGGAATAACGTTTCAGCATACACAAATTACATCCGGCGCGACTGTTTAAAAATGCATTCGGAACTTTATGCTCTGAAGACAGATTAGTCTTGCCCTGCATAATGGAACAATTGAGGGTGTCCTTAGAAATAGTCCTCCATCTTATTGCCTAGTGGCAAGGCCACAGCAAATATAATTGCTATTGGATTGTATTGCAAATCTGCTATCGATATCAAAGTTTTGACCTTTGAAGGAAAACAATAACCACAACAACAAAAAATTGACAAATAACCTCGGATAAATCATCAAACATCTTCGGGAAATTGATCGAGGGAGCGCACGGAGGGAACGTGACCCGAAGACCACTCTCCTCAGCAGAGTAGAATCAAAGATGGAGACGACCTAGCCTGTAGCAAAAGGACTTCTGTGTGTCCCAGAAGCGATCGTCCCCCAATTATCGGAACCTAGCGATGAACTGTCACGTCTTACGAAATCTTCTTTCCTCATTGCAAATTATCGCGCACGGGCATAGCGCTGGCTGGTCCAGATCGAGTAACGAGTGCCATTCTCTTCTCCTCTGCGTAAATACACTCCGAGCAGCGGGTGCAAACTAATGAGAGAGTCGAAGCGAGATAAATAGCATACACAGACCGCCTCGCCTCGACTCGCCGCCGCCGCCATGCTGAGTGCAGCCGCAGATCGGGAGCGGGGCGCGTTGAATTAGTAATGACGTGGCGCTCTGTTGTGCCGCGCCATTACAACTATACATTTTCTTTTTTTATGTCGCATTGCAAATAGGACCGGCCCGACCAGGCATTCGTGCAGGGTTTTCGAGAACTGAGCCTAAATGTGAGACTGCGTTACCATGGCGCCGCAGTCTGGGGTTTGAAGGGACCCCATCGCTTTTCATCGAGTATGCCGCCATGCAGCCCCTGAGGACTGTCAGACGTGAGAAAAGCAGGAAAAAAACAAAAACAAAGCAAGGCTTACTGAGAAACAGGAAAGGGAAAGGGTGGCTTTTGAGATGAGTTGCGTTCAGGGGGTTAATGAAGAGCCAAGATGAGAAAAAAACAGAATAACTGTGATAACTGTGTAGTAGCTGTAATAATGGTGTAATAACTATGTAATAGTCATACAGTATGGGTTTGCTCTGCTGAACTACGCTTCCTTTTATCAACTGTGCGCTCTTTAAGATTCACACAAATATGGACATACACACACACGTTTTTTGACAATTTAACAACCATCAATGTTTCCGCAGGGTGTTAAATTCCCTTTAATTGAGGGGCGACGGCATCATATTGGTTCGATTACTTTAGTGCTTTGGATGTTTGTTTTGCAAGTGCTAATGGTCAGACTTTTTCACTTTGAGCGTGTAATTTGCTGTAACAAAAGGTGATGGAATGAAATACGGTC
>OMKR01105141.1:0-11036 GCA_900302355.1 Cyttopsis rosea | reverse complement strand
GCATCACATCTGTGTTTACTTGTCCAGATGAGAGCTGCGAGGAGGAGAGCGACGATGAAGACAATGACGAGAACCAGGAGCCAGAAAACAAGGACTATGTGAGTCCGTGTCCGGTGTGTAGGCTGATCGACAATATTCACAGTTTATTCAGGTCAAATGTTGAGAAATGTAATCACTTTGTCCTGCCCCCTTTCAACGAGAAGGTATTTGCAATGCTGGAAAAACACCTTGACACTATCGCACAATACGTACGACCTGTGTCCTTTCTTAGCCACCGCTGGATCTCTCATCTGATTGTTGCCAAATGAAACGTTGATGTAAATTCAATCAAATCGAAATGTTTCTAACCTTGGAAATTTAATGTGACAAAAGTGACAAAATATCTGTCAAGCAGATATCCAACTTTCAAGACTGTACATACCCTGGATATTGTGCAATATGATCTAGGCTTGTACCACCCGGACGGCGGGTACCTAATCAACAAAGACTCAGATTAAGGGAAAGGACCCAAGGTTATTTCGAGTTTAAATTCAACATCAGCAAATGAGTATACGGACCAAACATATCCCACTAAAATTAAACATGTTTGAAATCAAGTGTGTGTGTGTGTGTGTGTGTGTGTGTGTGTGTGTGTGTGTGTGCTGGATTG
Organism: Cyttopsis rosea; assembly: GCA_900302355.1. NCBI lineage: Eukaryota > Metazoa > Chordata > Actinopteri > Zeiformes > Parazenidae > Cyttopsis > Cyttopsis rosea. The sequence continues at coordinate 10,387 of OMKR01105141.1, read as the reverse complement.
AAGGATGACGATTTGGAGACAGACCTGAACAAGCTTCGCAGCCGCCCCGATCCAGACCGGCCCAAAGAGCTCCTGGCGCAGTACAACAGGCTCTGTCCTGAACTCACACATGACTTTCAGGTATATCTTGTCTGTGTGTGTGTAGGTTGGTGTTTCATGTAGTATACATATTTTACTGCTAGAGTTTAGTTAGTTTCGGCAGCCATTTTGCCTCGATGAGATCAGCACTGCCGCAGTACAGGAACTGAACGAGCTGTGGAAGAATCTGTTAAGTTTCACCTCATGGGGGGCTGATTTAATTCAACAATAATCCCTTCTATAGATGAAGGGTTTTGTATTAATTTAAATATGTGCTACTTAACTTGTTTTACTCCACAGCAGCCCTGAGGCACGCCGGTCCTAAGATCTAATGTAGCTCAGTAAGTTTTACTTATTCTCACAGTCTGGGGCCTGCCTGTCAGGAAATCAAATAGCCAATTCCAGATAGTTACCCGGACCAAGACCTCTGAGTTTTAACACCAGTTTGGATCGTACAATTGTATTAAACCGGCATCTCGCCGGTTACAGTATGACGCCGGGCAGGCAATTCAGATCGATACCCGCCAAGGCCCGGCTCTGGTCCTGTGGTCCGTGCCTGGCGCCCGCTGTGGTTGCGGGTCCATCTTATACCTGTACATGGGAGTGGGTTGTATGGGTGCGCCTCAGGGTGTCACCTCGCGCTCTCTGGGAGTGGTTTGTGTTCTACTGGGTCATGCGCGGGTGTTGCTCTCTGGGGGCTGGGGGGTCTTCTGTGGCTGCGGGCCGTGGTGCTCGGAGCTTTCTTGCGGCCGTGGAGTGTCTACACCGCTGCGAGGCCTTTTCCGCTGCTTATAATTCTGACCTTCTCCTGACACACACACACACACACACAAGTGGACTAATCACAGGCGCACACACAGCACCTGCACCGAATACAAACACCCTCCTGATTACATCCTTGTCCGTTTCTCTCCTTTACTGCCATAGCTAACACAGGAAGAGGCCACATGCCGAATTGCTGTTCCAATTTCCATCGACTTAATTAATTATGTTTTGTTAATTAATGTTGTCGTCTGATGTTTCTATGTTCATGTTTTTCCATGTACATGTTGTTTGTTTGTTTCTATGTTAATTTGTCTCACTCGTGGTGATTGTCCCCCTCGTGGAGAAGTAATGATGATTAGTTGTTTGTAGATCAAAACATGGTCAGATCGTGCTCCAAAGAGGGGGATTGGTGGCGTCTTGTAGAACAACAAAGCCGTGCTCTTGTCATCCTACAGGTCAACCACAGGACACAGGAGTTATTGCAGCAGTATTTGTTGATTAAAGAATGAATAAAGAGCGGCATTGCAGGTCGAGAATTTGAACTCCACTTGCAGATAAAATCTGTCCTAGATGCAACGGCATACAAATACTCTGTTGTATGCCAAGCATGCTGACAGCACAAACATAAATAAATAAATGAATAAAAATAAAAATAAAAAGAGATAGTGTCATCTACAGATCTATTGGAACAGTAGGCAAACTGTAATGGGTCAAGGGTGGCAGCGATGTTACATTTTATTTATGAAACAACCAATCTTTCCAGGCACTTATAACAGAGGTCAAAGCAACAGGTCAACAGGGCAAGAGATGGGTGTTTTCTTAGGTACAGGCACAATGGTGGTTTTCTTAAAACACAGTGGAACCACACACAATGACAGGAACAGTTTAAAAATGTCAGTAAAAACCTGAGATAGCTGAATGTAGCATGTCTTGAGGACACAGGAAGTGATTCCATCTGGGCCAGCAGCTGTACAAGCCTTAACCCTTTTAAAAGTTTTACTCACATCCGCCTCTGTCACCTGTAGATCGACTTCATAGTGTGGGCACTGTGCTGCTGTCACTGGGTCCAAGTTGTGAGCTTCAAAGCGGGCATAAAAGTTGTTAAGCTCATCCAGGAGCGAGGCAAAGGTGTTGGTAGCCACACTGGGCTTAGATTTGTAGTCCGTAATCGCCTGCAGCCCCCTCCACATGCGCCGCGAGTCACAGCCGCAGTGATTTTCCAGTTTGTCCCTGTCTAGTCTTTTAGCAGCTTTGATGGCTCTCCGTAAGGCATACCTGGATTTTTTGTAGTATTCCTTGCCCCCGATTTGAAAGCAGTGGTACACTCCCTCAACCTCAGGCGAATGTCGCTGTTAATCCAGGGCTTCTGGTTGGGATAGGAGCGAGTAGTCCATACTGGGATACAGTTATCCACACAGAATCTAACTAGCCAGTGACCGATTCAGCATACTGATCCAAACTCAAAGCTGAATCCTTAAAGACTGACCAGTTGATTCAAAACATCCCTGAAGTTTGGATTTGTGTTCTGTAGTCCAGCACTGTGGTTGATGAGGGACTGGGCGTTGGCTAGCAGCATGGCGGCAAATGCAAACGCTACAAAGCATAAAGCTTGTGCTGCAACATGTACAGTCCATGTCATCCATTGTTTTTTATTTTTTCTATCTTTCAATCTTTGGTGAATGGAATCTGTGTAGATGCCGTGGTGATATTCTCCTGAAAGACAGGGGGCGCTGTGCACAAACCACCATTTGAAACTGAAGGAACTGCTGTAAACATTTCAAAGAAGTCCTGAGGGAAGGATCTGGATAACTAATTATAATTTTTTTTGTAAATGTTCCCCCCGCAATTAGATTTGTCTACCCATCCTAATAAGTGAATGTTTTTTGGGGGGGTAAATAAATCCCTATTATTTTTTTTTGCACTTTCTACCTGCGACTCCTTTAGTCCTTGGCTCGGCCCCTCATACCCCCAATATACACCAAATACCTTTTTAGAAGGGTTTTCTATTTGTGATTAGCACACTGACCTTTTTTCTTTTTCTTTTTTTTTTACTGTGGCTCGCTATTTCCATACATATTATTTATACAGAAAGGAGATTACAGGGGATTACAGGTTTTGGAAGATAATAACGTGTCACTCTTTGACAGTCGATTATTTTCTCCAGAAAATGTGATTATGCAAAGATAGAGCTGTGACTCTCGATCGCACACTGGTACTTTAGATGTTCACTGGACCATGGCCCATATCCAGTGACTACAATATGTAATGTTCCAGATTTCATATATTCCTTTTTCCCTCAAAGATGAAATGAGTTGAGATGAGTTGCTCCATTGATCACCCCAAGTCAGGGTGGGGTGATCATTTCTAGGGGTCATGCTGGGTGCAAACACGTCCTGGTGCAAAGACATAGAACATGTACCAACCAGAACATTTTTGCACTTTGCACTTGCTATAGAGGAGGACATTGCCGTCTCTTTGTGCAATTCATTTTGGTGCGGTACACTACAGAAAACTAAAATGCAGGAAATTACTACATTCCGGCTACTGTAGCCTACACCGATGTAGCTGTTTACTTAGTCTTGCCCTACCCTTAAAATATAGAATTATCCTTGTTGGAGAAACATAAAATTACGTGTTTGCCGTGGCTGGTTGCGTACACACCCACACAAATCTTACTCCAAACAACCAGACCAGGGTCTGCGGGCCAGGAAGGGTGTGAGTGGTTCGGGTTCGACATGCCTGGATGACTTGCACCCCACACCCCACAATTTTAACTGCAGATACCAACAGCACACATTGAGCACTGGGGTTTCTGGGGTGGCGGTGTGCTGGTGGGTTGGTGTGGGGTGTGGTTGGCCGGGGGGCGACCTGGTGGGCCCCCTGCCGGCTGTGTTTGGGTCCTGGTGGCTTGCCCCCGGTGCTGGGTGGTTTCTGGCGTGCTGCAGCAACCAAGGGGCGGTTCTGGCGGGGTGTCAATCTGTCGGCACGGGGCCTGGCTCCCGCCCTGTGGTCCGTGCCTGGTGCCTGCGGCCTGGGGTCTGTGTGTGCGGGTGCGTCTTATGCCTGCACATGGGAGTCGGTTGTATGTGCGCGTTTCAGGGGAGTGGGGTCACCTCACGCTCTCTGGGACTGGTTCATGCTCGAGGTCATGCGTGGGTGTTGTTCCGCAGGCTCTCGGCTTCTCTGGGGGTTGGGGGGGTCTTCTGTGGCTGTGGGGCCTAGTGCTCAGAGCTTTCTTGTGGAGGGGGGGTGTCTACATGGCTGCGGGACTTATTTGTCTCACCTGTGGTGATTCTATCCCTCCTGGACAAGTATTGATGATTAGTTGTTCATAGATCAAAACATGGTCAGATCGTGCTCCAAAGAGGGGGATTGGTGGCATCTTGCATAACAACAAAGCTGTGTTCTTGTCATCCTACAGGTCGTCCCCAGGACGGTGTTATTGCAGCAGTATTTGTTGATTAAAGAATGAATAAAGAGCTGCATTGCAGGTCAAGAATTTGAACTCCACTTGCAAATCAACTGTCCTAGATGCAACGGCATACAAATAGCATGCTTGTATGCCAAATGTTCCTTCAATAGTTTAAGGGATGTTTTTCATTAAAGAAAATAGCCTAATCATGAACAATGATGCAGTTGTCCGTGCGTCCATTTTCCAAGGCATCGCCCGTCACTGCATTTTGCTTGAAGAGTTAGTGTGGACTTCCTGAATGATAAATGTGAGTCAGAAGTGTCGGTTTGACTGAGTGATGAATGGAATTCTCTGAAGAATTTGTAATTGATAGAGAGTGCTCGCTGTATATGAAAGAGAGGTGATTCAAGAAGGCAAAGACAGACAGACAGAGGGAGCTCAGAACGCTGATAGAGTTTTCCTGTTTTTAATCTTGTTTGTAAATGTTGACAGTGAGCTAACGGAGCTGGCAGAGCTTCATGGCCCCTCATGGCTGGGAGAGAAATGTGGATTACCAGCCGGCTGAATGAGCGAGAGAGGACAAAGGAAGTAATTTGCGTTCCCCTTTGATGGTCTATCTGGTGTACCACCGCCAGCCAAATTTCAGTTTTAGGTGTCACAAAAGTATTTGTACAACAAGTTTCATGTCTCTCAGTTATGCTGTCCACTTTTATACAAAGACGGGCATTTGCCATAATTTCAAGTACATTTACATTTGAATGCTGAAATGGCATGTTGAGTGAAAGATTAATTCATATTGCTCTAAAATGTGCTCAGATAGTATAAATATTGGGGTCAGCTGGTGTATCTTGGTAAAGCTTTGTTTGCCACGCAATTTTAGGTACAAGGAATACAAGGAAGGAATTTCTGGTGGTGAAGATTGGTGCATTGCTTTACATCATGGATCTCAAACTCAAATGACCCGGGGGCCACCAGCCTGGTTGTTTTCTCCTAGGGGGGGCCGCTTGGATACTAAAAATATTACAAAAAATATAATTAACTATAATAACAATAAACTATATACAGTCTTTAAAGCACAATTTGCCCAACTTTTGCTTCTACTGAGACAGATGAGCCACATTTGAGGGAGCTGGCAGTGGACACCCTCATTAAAGTTCATTGTGGAGAATATTTTCAATTTTCAAAGTGCATTTCAATAAGATAGTGTTTCTCAACAGGAGCGTTCAGGGGGGGGCTGGAAGCAATAATTTTTAAATGGGGGCGTTGAGGTGTTCTTGGGGGGCCTCCATCGGCATTCATTCCCAGGACAAATGACTCTGCAGTAGTTGGCGACAACGAAGTGGAATGTCAAACTTGTTTTAACATTGTTATACGGCAGGAGACTTCCACTGCAAGAACGAGTCGTTTGCGAGTTGTTTGGTTCGCGAATTGGTGAACTAATCTTTTTAGTGAACTGAAGCAAAAGATTTGTGTCCCTGAATGGATTCGAAACTCCCTCCAAGTGCCCAGTGTGGACTGCGCTCCACAGTGCGTGTGCCTGGAGACTCCTCCAAGTGCATATTAAATAATAATAATAATAATAATAATAATTATAATAATAATTATTATAATAATAAAAAGATTAGAATGTGGGTTTTTTTTTCGAATCACACCGGAAAAATCTCACAAATTACTCAAAATAGTAAAAGGGCTGTGCCCAGTCCACTGTCTGGTCCCTATCACCCAATAAAGAATTGAAGAATTCAATCCTCTGGGTTTTGCTGCCTGCAACAAATATAACTCTGCAGTAAATCGTTTGTTTCAACATTAAGTGGTAATCTGTGATCTCTTGATTATTTTGTGAAATTAATCCCATAGTTGATACTTAATTTAGCTGGTACTTTTTAAATATCAACCCTTCAATGTATTTCCGCTCCTCTATATGCTGTTTTACATTGTTGGTGGCGGGGTCTGCCACCCGCAAGTAGTTAAAGTGACAGCCACGGTGAATTTGATGAATTTGAGGAGTGAGAGTGGGAGAAGGTCCTGTAACCTGGTGCAGTTTTGGATAAAATGTAGTGTAAGTTATTTAATAATGTTTTATTATGAACATACAATTGAATTTTCCATTAAAGAAAATTACAAAAACGTTTGTGTATGCAGCCTGTCAATTCTAGTTCTTAAAAAGAAAGAAAATCTGAATCGGCAGGTCAGACTTTTAAAAAATGGGAAATCGGAATCGGCCAAGAAAATTGCAATGGGTGCATCTCTAAAATAGGCCTAAATAATACACCCCCTCAATATTTAGAACACATGCATTTGTCCCCCCCAATAAAAACATGAAAGAAGCAGAGGACTTTTATTTTTTCAAAAATAAAGACATTTCCACCATAAACCAAGTACATACAGTTTTTCCAGGAGCGTCAGACTTTCTCCTTGGTAGGCTGCTCTTGTTTTCCGTTGGAACAATTAATAAGAATGCTTCTTGTTTGGCATTTCTGATTGGCTGCTGTTTGTGACCAATAAGGAGATGGAATTAAAGTTTGAATGTCAAATTTCTAACCGTTGCATTAATGTTAGATTTACGCATAAATATAGACACATAAATATAATCTCTATTCCCATGGCTTTTTTGCTCACTAGGAAACTAATGATAATGATACTCCAATTGTCCAGTTATCAAATCTGTTATTTAACATTCAATCACATGCTTTTTAAATGATGCAACACAGAATAATAATCAATATTAATATTCAGGGAAGACAATTAGCCTACATTTTATTTGATGGGGGGGTGGTAAGGGACCTGGACAATGAATTGTGGGGCGCTGGCCCAAAAAAGGCAGAGAACCACTGCTAACAGAATAAAACATTATAGAATCTTACAAAAACATCACAGAGAGTATATTACAATATTGAATTCTGAATACAATAAAGGGAATTATAAAATATATATATAGCTTGTTAGCTGATGCGGATGAGGCGCATGTGCGGAGAAACAGAGAGAGCAGCAGTAAGTTTGGACATCACAGCAAATGGAAGCTAACCTGACAGTGACTGATTTTATTGCTGCGAATAGACGCTATATTTGTTTTGAAAACAAAGCAATATTGTGAGTGAGAAGGGTGAGAGTTATGCACCGCGAACAATTCTCAAAGTCGCGGATGCATATGATGCATATGATTAAATTTGTCTCCCCTGTTCAATCATTCGATTTGTGCAGGAAACGACTGAATACAAACATTTTCTTTTAATCTCAAATAAATTTGTGTTTAATTTGTTTATTCATCTGTTTATTTACATTTGTTATTTCATAGGCTGTGTTAATTGTGAAGTCTTGAAGCGGACAATGTTGTCACTTTAAACCTTCATTTGTTTATTTTTTACATTTATTTTTAAGTTTTAAAACAAAATCAAGAAGTTTTATAGTTTTGTTTAACAAGAAATACCTGCGTGTGCTGCTGTCTCATTATTCAGACACATGACTCAGGCAAATCCGTATTTATTGAGTTTAAATCCTAAAAATGTTCATATAACGCTGTTGCACTTGACTATGATAACGTTGTCTATATCAACACTGAAGCCCAATGTATACATAGATTGGTCGAAATCTTTTAACTTTTTAAACACACCCTAGGTGTTTTAATGAATACAACTATATGCACACTGTGCTCGTCTCATGTTTTATAACTTTATAAAGTGAACACAAATGAGTAACGCTTCTGTCCTCGCCACGTGAAGAAGTACATAGCTATACAGTGAGCTAAACACTCTTCCACAAAACTACCCGGAGACAGGAGCTCACATTAGGTCTCTTTAATGGAAGTGGTGTCAAACTGTGAAACAGTACAGAAGTATGCAGTTTAGTGACTAATCTCTATGCCATGCATGTAACCTTAATCACTTTAACCATCATCATCATCATAACTCCTTCACTGTATGCATGCATGAATACACTCACACTCTGTGCTTTCTCAAGGGCAGACACAAGGCTGGTGGGAGGAGATGTTAGTCTGAGTCTCTGGTGTGGTCTGATTGCCTGCGTGTCACTCTGATTCACTGCTTTATACTTCCTGTATTATGGTCTCACAATGACATCACAAGCTGATGTCACAGAGTCTGATTGCGGGTGTGGAACAGTAACAATAGGTTATTTTCGCTATTCCTATTCCTATTATCAGAAGCGTCATCTCTCTCTCTCCATCGGAGATATGCGTGAGAAGTGCGGGGCCGGCTACCTCCGCCTGCCTGACACACACACAAAGGCCCTGTTTACACCTGGCATTAACATGTGTCTTGTGATCCGATCCGAAGTGATCCGCTTTAAGTGTGCCTGTTTACACCTGGCAGAGAGAATAAAAGGCTCAAAAGTCTGGTTAGATTTCACTAGAGTCGATGCTGAGCATGCTCATTGCCGCAAGTCTTTTGCATGTAAGGGAGGATCCGCGGACCCGTGATCTGAAGCTGCTCTGCAATGTTCTGTTCTTAATTTATTGTAATTTTTTCTCTTAAAAAAAAAAAAAAAAAAAGAACAGATAAGAGTACCGTTACTACTAGTACCTTATGTTGTCGCAGTGCCAAATGTTGTAATAATGAGTGATTTCCTGAAGCGCTCCGTTCCGCCATGTTTGTTTTGTTTTTCTGGGCTACACATGACGCGACACACACAACCTAGGAAAGTGGCAACGAAAAGCCAATCAATTTGGACCTAGAATTGACCTTTCACCTCTAGCCATTCACGTTTGTAGCCATAGAAAAAAAGCCTCGCCCCTCCCTCCTGTATAGGTTGCACTACACCGGCAGCGGAGACACGCTGGTGCGAATGCGTCAGGGGTTTTCTTTTTTTGTTTTTTTTCCCCCGCGCGTGAGTGCTCGACCAGAACTAATCTCAGTTGACCAACAGCCCATCGACCAAACAATCGACCGGTCAACTAAGTGGTGTCAGCCCTACAGGCTAAAGTGTTTATGTTAGGTGCAGCTTGGTAAATGTTAAATGTGAAACAAAAAGTAAATAATTAGTAACAATTAGAATTATATATCTATTTGTGAGAATAGTTTGTGAACTGATAATGTGGAAAAGCATGTTTCACCACCCTGGAATAATAGGTTATGAAATGTAAAAAAAAAAAGAACGTTGTGGCATCAATTTATAAAAATAGCGGGAAAACTACAGACTGAAATCTCTTATATTAATGGCCGTTATTAGCGGACGTGCCTATAATATGAGCTGTCATATTCACCAGCGTCTTTATTAACGTTAACGAGCGATACATTATAGTAAAGTGAGAGTATATTTTCCCCCTAATGACCGCGCCGTATTGAAATTGATCTTTCCTAGCTTTGCTCGTCGAGTCAGGTTTGATTTGTTTGAGTTTAACTACAGGTGCTGTATGACTTAATATGTCAGCGTTTGGACACCTTCATTTTATGGCCGATTGACCGCGTGGTCGCAGCAAATGAGTTATAGATGTTTTGATGTTTAATCTGTAAAATCGAAAGAAAAATGGCTGGAAGGTAAGAGCCAATGAGCGTGTTAGGGAGAGAGAGAGGTTGGAAGAATGAATATATATATATATATATAAATATGGTAACGCTTTATAATACAGTCCGTGTTTTAACATGTAAATACAGTGTAACTATAGTATAAGCTCCCATCACTTACTATGACATTTCCTGGAACTTACGGTGTTCCTACTGGTACTTAAATGTAGGTGCAGCGGAAGAAAGAGAGGAACAAGGCAGTAACAATTGGGGATCAGCCCCTGTTGCGTATGGTACTTGTTTCGTTCCAAATGGAGTAAAATTCAAATGACAGAAACTGCCACCCCTCACTACCATCTTGTAAACCTTCCCTCTCACTCTTGCACATATGTATATCTTCAATTACACAATAATAAGGTATGCAGGGAGTTATAAAAATCTGGTATAAAACGTAGAGTAAGTATTCAGCAAGTACAGAGTACCTACTGTGTAACTACAGGGTAACAACAGGGGGGCGGACCGGATTATGAGGTTTCCACTCTTGGCTCCTGGCTCTCAGAGACCAGTGGTTCAGTCTCCACCACCTCCCCGTCTCCCTGCTCCGGACGGACTCGGCTCGCTCCCTCCCCAGGCACATTGTGCCCGCACCGGCAGCGTGCTGGCGGGGAGCCGG